>JAQGAH010000040.1:0-114570 GCA_034696885.1 Lepidocyrtus paradoxus
ATACCTCATTTTTTGAAATTGGAGACAAAAAGTTCGTGCCATCAAAAGCCACGGACTATTGATCAGGAACAGTACATGAGCGAGTAAACATCTAATAAACACTTAGCATAGTTAGTTAATGATCGTTGATCTCTTATCATTTATTTAGCGTTATCGCGGTTAGCATAACGGCACACCAACTCCTGTCAACAGCACAAGACTAGCCGCGTTAGCTAATATTTACTTTTAGAGACAAGCAAGTTAGCAGTTATTTGATTTACAATCCAATACAGCAACTAAAATGGATGAATTAATTAATGTGCAAGAAAACAAAGATAATTTCAGTGAGGGGTTGAGGGATGGGAAAAACAAACGGCTTGAGTTAAGTGAACCACTGGATTCTGCAAATGGAACTGAGAACGTTGAAGGTGATCTGGCAGTTTCAAAACTAGGACAGTTTGCACGAATGCCAAACGCAAATCAGGAGATTCCCCTACTTACTGTTCGGGAGAATGGAAGAGGTGGCCGTAGTGAAGCGGGGCCAGTAAAATTTGAGTTCCATTTTCCGGAAGAGGTTAGCAAATTGGTTTAGTAATTAGTTTTGCCCGTAATTAAAATTTGGAAATTAATAATTTTAATTCTTGGATTACTCATTAATATTTTAATGACTAATGATGAATGATTTTGCTTTCAATTATTTTAGGTGTGGCTGTTGATTCTGAACATGGTGGAGGATGGGGATCGAGTCAATTGCTGCAGGGCATTTCCCTACTTGGATCGTATTTTAACGGCAAGCAAGCCGATGTTTTTGTTCGAGCAGGTACGATCAAGATCACATTTACATATAAGAATTAAATATTTTAATGATATTACTGACATTATTAGATTATTTTGAATTTGAAACATCGGGAGATAAACTGTCAGCTTCTGATAATTTTGAACATATGTGGACCGGGCTAGTTTGACCTTTCAAGTTGAGTAGGTATATCATTAATTATTTAGCCTCCAAGGGACCCTCCCGGGTAATCTGTTATTTGCTCCTACGGATTAATACATACAGATTAAAAATAAGAAACTTTATAATCCGAATCCAGTTTAAAAATCGACATTATGCATATATGACTGACTTTAAAAAAATAGAATAGTTATTTTTAACCGATTTTAGTTGCAGTGAGTGAGTTTTAAGTTAGAAGTTAAGAGTCCGGTCGACAAATAAAAAAGTGCTAATGTTCGACTCGGAATGTCAAACTATAAATTTTCAGAACTACCCTAATCGAAATCAGTTTTGGCTTGTGGAATGATTTGTTACTGTATTTTCTGAAATTTTGTTTCAAAGGTTCTCTCATTGATATTGATGGAAAAATTACTGAACCAGAATGAACTCCTGAACTGTCGTCAGGTTTGCAAGAAGTGGTGTGTAGCCGTTGACCAACTCATGTATACGCTAAGTAGCTCCAAGATAACTTATCTTAGCGAGTATTGGAAGAGTTTTTACAAATTCGGAAACCAGAAGGAGGTCGATGGTTTCATCAAAACGTTTGCCGGTCATAGTCGTAATCCATACTTTGATGGCACCGTTTACATCGAAAATATCAACTCCTACTGGGATCGGGAATATCCGGAAAAGGTGCTCCAGCTGTTTCGCCAATTTGGAAAACACATTAGGATCTTACGCATCGGTGATTTTTGTGAGGCTCTCGGTCCGTTTGCATGGTATCGTTTTTTGCAAGAGGCACTAAAAAGTACTCCAAATCTAAGGCAGCTTGGAATCATTGGAAAAGAACTGAATGAGGAAGAGGAGGAGGAAGACGCTTCGGACTTGTACAGCTATATGATAAGAAACCCCCTGCCGTTTATCCCGACTCTTGATGTTCTGTGCTCGGATCTGAAAGATCGTGGATCTGGAACAGTTCAAGATATTCAGAACATGTTGATGCTTTCATACGCTGGCCAATTGAAGACGCTTTCGATGTTTATGGCAAACTGGAAAGATCATTATGCTACAGGATTAGTCAACCTATCAAAGTTCATTCTATTTGATCTAAACTCTGATACAAATCTGAGTAGACTTCTCCGTCTGACTGCCCCACTCAAATTGTTAACATTATTCGTAACCAGTAGTCTTAAAGTCCCAGTACTACTTCGAGTCCTAAAAAACTTTCCCTCTCTTGAAGGTGTAACTATTAAATTCTGTGGGGCAAACCAATCAATCAATAAACTTCAGAATGGAGAAGATATCTCAAACTTGAGCGACCTTAACGTGCCAGCTGTTAAGTCGCTGATACTCGACAGTGGGACGCTCTACTACAATTTCTTGCAAATGTTCACTAGCCTTCATCGACTTACTGTTAGAATTGAATCATCGTTGGACATTAAAGAGGGAGCGAGTAAGGAGGGAAAGAATGATTTGCAGATTTTCAAAATAGCTCAGGATGAAAAAATCTATGACTCTAACATTTGGAAGTTAATCCCGACCTTGAAATACGCGGAAATTCAACGTCTATGTCAAACAAAGTTTGGATACTGGCACACTTATTCTGGGACAAGGAAGGGTTACGATGAATATATGTCAAAGCAGGAACCAAAATCTTGTTGTCGAATTAGCTAAAAAGCTTAATTTCTTGAATCAATGAATTTTTGATAAATAAGAATTAAATTGAAATCGTAAAATAAGAAAGATTTACTATCCATTTTCCTATTACAATTTTGTTTGTTTGGTAAATAAATTGAAAATAATGATTTGCTATTGAAATAGTTTCTTTGCATATAATAAATGTAAATGTTGATAGTTTTTTTTATTACAACTGTGAAAATATTTGTGTATGGATTTTTTCAAATCTTAAATAATTCAATTTACACCTGCCCAATGATCTGTTACATAATGATTCAGCTGCTTTATGATTGTTAATTTAACTTTATGTCACGAATTAATATTATCCAGGGTTAAATTGAACGCTAAACTATACTGCTAGTAAGTACTGATTGTTTTCTATGACAATTTTTGCATTATAACTGTACCTATCTGAGATTTTATATTACAACTTACAGCTGTGAAAATACGTGTACTTAATTAAAACCTGTCCAATGATCTTTTGAATAATTATTTAGCCACCTTACTATTGTTACTGTACTGTACTGGATGGATTATCCGATATTAAACTGTATTGAATAGTAGTACTCATACTAATTGTTTTGAAGTCATATCAATCATTTCATAGCGTTGGATGTCATGGATGAGCATACTTAAAGTTTAAGACTCATAGCAAGATATAGTAGATAGTTTATCTATGTATTTGTGTTAGTAAACATGTTTTTAATGTCCCTCTCCCTCATAATCTCTAAATTAAAAATATAGTTCGTCTGGTGACTCATAGATGAATTTATCATATTATGTGTTATAATGAGTTGCCCCCCCAAATTCCATAGCTAATTCAGACATTAAATGTGCGGAGCTATAAAAGGGGAATTCTGTTTCCGTTACAAAACGGTATGCTGTACCTACTCAAGGTTTCCTTTCTTTTTACTTGAATCCCAATTCCGCTTTTTTATTCCAAATGGATATTTGATTCTTTCAGAAGCAAATATATTACATATCACTCCCAATTTATTTCCATGGAGGAGGCAAGATGGAAGAATAAATTTTCCGGGGATATGCGCCAAGTCCATAATAGTATGTGAAACGTGATGCATCATCATCATCTTCTGATGTCTCTGTCTGGTGGATGGGGAGTATGGGATGTTGAATGGGGAGTGTAATTTGAGTCAGGATGCCAAGTGAAACGTATGTAATTTGAAAATGATGGACTTGCACAGTTGATTTTCTCGTCGATCCACGCTAATTACTTCTGCTTGGTTATAACTCCTCTGACATGTATGACTAAGGATGGCGCGGTGAGGCATATACGCCAACGGCACATTATTATGAGTCTGACTGGATCAGAAAAGTGTGTCACGTCAAGTATCTAACAAAACGTAAAATTGATTATGATTACCATCATGATAATCACATTATGATCAAGATTAAAATGGATGGGAATCGAATCCATGTTTTTTTCATACACAAGAAAAACTGGGTAAATAACAGCGGCTGCTCCATGAATATTCCACAAATAGTTTGAATGCTTTTATTAAGTGCGGCCATCACGTTCCCCTATCATTATATTATTATTTCGGTTAAGGATCTGAATTGACTCGGGAAGGGCCACTATATGGATTGTATTATTTGTATAAATTGTGTAATGTCTGGGAAGCCGGTAATAATGATAATGATTACTCATGTCATGTTCCATTCTCCTTATTTAGTGGAGAAACTCCAGCTATTCCAAAGTTCTCCAGCTCTCAACACTCAAATTCCTTGCAGGGTCTCCATCTGGGATGCTAGTCCTTCGTGTTGAGAGAAAGCTCCTATCCCCACACATGCCTCCACTTCATATAGTGGCTGCAAATGGAAATTAGCTTTCCAACGCATTGTCTGGCCTGGACTAGCTATAGCTGGATTATATAATGGATGGGGATCGAGCGGAGAAAGTGGGGAGAAGAGAAAGCAGAAGGGCAGCCAATGTGGAAAAAAAGCACCTTGTTTGGATCATTCACTTCACACCTTTGTAGATTTTTACCACCACCTCCTCCTTCCCATCATGATCATCACTAACATGATCAACCCGTTGGTAATAAAATCTGTTTTTTTAAGGCGGAATAAGAGTGTCAGGTAGCATATAATATTCTTCTCATTCGCATTCCAGTCATTTGAGAGTTTGGATAAAAGAAAGGGAGTGGGAACAGGGCTGAAAACTCACTTTTTTCTTGTACAGCTTTAGCACGGCTAGGGATAACTATAAAGGTGGAGTTGATCGTGTGAAAGTGCCTGTCAGCAAGATTCTAATTTCATTTCCTTCCCTCTCACTCTTCCCCTCCTTTTATCTACCTCATCCCATTCATCCTCTCTCACAGTCTGGGAAAACAGGCTCAGCTGAGCTCCTTCCCTATCCTTCCAAACTACCACAATAATAACACGGAATATATTGTGGAAATGGATAAGGAGCGCACACAGATGGATCCGATCGTTTGATGACATTGCCAAAAGAAAACAGTTAGTTTACCTTCAGTCCCATAAAACCAAGGATATTGAGGCTTGCCTGTGCCGGTAGGCTCCGTTTCCTTCTGAGGGAGACCTGTTTGTTACAAGCTTCATTTACGTATTAGCCCTCCTATCAACATTATTCATGTTTTCCTTCTACTCCTCTCACTCTGCTCCCTTATCGAATCAGTCACATTTCCTCTGTTCCTTCCCATACGGTTACCTTTCAACGGAATCCAGTTACAGTTATGACATTACTCACAGATCCCAACCCAATAGGAGGATGCTAGCATTCCGTATTTCTCGAAGGAGTCATCACTCCCAAACATCTACATGCCTATGTCTAATCTTCTGACATTGACGTTGACGACGTTGTCGTTGTCATTGTCATCACAGGAGCTCTCCACGTCAGTACAAGTACAAATATTTCTGCTTATTATAGACAATCTTATGAGTCTAACGTCAACCTGATCATGGGGATGATGATGATGAGCGAAAATATTAGTTTATTAGTGTAGCAATGTTTTAATATTGCTTTTCCACATACCTTATCGGAGAATGCCGAGTCTCTGGAAGAAATCCCAATCACTGGAATATGATAAAAGCCGGACGTGTACGACACTGCAGCGGAGGAGAGTTCTCCTAATGCAGAATGTGAAACTATTACGGCGTAGATCTGGAAGAGGGAGAAAAATTGTTGAAAATTACAATTAAAAATGGGCCCCACATTCCATAATATCCTACATACCGGAAAATGAATGGGAGTAGTAGACCCGTCCCTCCCAGCATTCATTCTCATTCCCATACCATCATATCATATCATTTCACATCCTATCACTTTCCATCTCTCCATTAACTTCTTCACTGAAGCCAACTATTTTTTGGCATATGGACATCCTCACACACAGCCTTTTGTATTGGCATAGTTGGCGGTATGGCCCAATAGTAAAATTTTAATGTTGTCTGTGAAATGAAAAGGGAAACAATTTCCTTTTGGGAAATTACACAATGTGCTTTATGCCCTTGCCAGGTAGACAAGAGTATTATCCCTGGTTTTTGTTTTGCTCATTCGGAAAAAATGGATATATAAAATGAATGGAATTACTATCCTTAGCTATAGTCCTATTAAACAAAGTATAGTTTCAGTGTGATTTGTTCCTGTTTCCCCCGCATTATCTCGACTTCTTTGAATCTGCTCACTTGAGAGGCTTTGCTTCCTTTTTACATGGCCTATTCAATAATGAATCCAATTTTCCGCTAAGCCCATTTCTTCTTGTTTTTTCCTCTCTTTTCATCGAAGGCTCTTTTAATCTCGGTTTTATCTACGTAGTTACCTCCTTTCTATTTGAAGGGTTATAATAATAAATAACGACTATTGACGTATGATATGATGGTTCGTGGAAGTCATGAAGAGAATGGAGGGGGCGGTGAATTATGTGGGTTGAAAAGGGATTATTGGAATTGTTATGGCTTGACGAAGAATTGAAAAGGAATTACAGAAAATGTATTATAATTATGCCCACATTCTCTGTCAAATTACTTAATGAGGTCACCCAAAATAGGAATCTTTATGTAGATTAGAGACCAAAAAACTGATCAAAAGTATTTAGGTATGCCCCTCTTTTATTTCACCCACCTGTTTCTTAATCAAATAATCGCAGACATTGATAGCAGTCCTAATTGGATTTGGATCCATGAGAATAGGTGAGGCGATGAGTGTGGTTCCCGGTTGTACGTATTTCGGTTCAAAGTTGAGGTGCTGGAAATAACAGAGAAAAAGTAAAAACATGATATGCCTTCAAGTGTAGCTTTATTTCACAAAACGATCACAATTATACATCATACAAAAGGCAATCACCTGTAAGTTATATGGGTTTGATTGAAAAGGATAAAAAGCGAAAAAAAAATTTATCCTGTTTGGTTTTTTCCACAAAATAGTAGTCATATAAAGGCTAATGCTTTGTTTCAAGAGTGCTTTACGACTAAGCCATGTGAACAAGTGGGGAAGACAACAAAATTCTTTTTCATTTCTTTCCCCATCAACAGCGTCTAGCAACTATACGGCAGTTGTCGTCTATGGTGGGGGGAAATGTAAAATAAAATGAGCCTAGTTGGATAAGCTACAAGAAAAGTTTTGCTTTCTCCACTACTGTCTCGACTCTTTTTGTCTTTCCAGTCTTGTTCTTCCTCCTTTCAGCTCTCTTGAACTTTTATGGCAAAAAAATATGAGTAAAATATGTTTCCTTCTCCACTTACTTCATCATTCTTGTTTACGCTCCCCGGGAATTCATGCCGTTCTCTAGGATTTTTTGTTGGAGAAAAAAGTATGAAAAATGTAAATAAAGCAAAAGGGAAGGAAAAAACGAATTCATGCGTAAGTCACCGGCTATATGTATATATTATTTGTATGTCTTATTTGTAAAAAAAAAACTTTTCTGTCTCAATTTTTTCTAGTTTTTTTTTAGAAACAAGCCAAACAACTTTTCCTTCGTCTAAATGTCATTGGATAAAACTTTTCATATTTGACAAGGACAACCTATCTCCTACCTTTCAATAATTTGCCCATTATTTCTTTTCATTTTTTTTGTTGGAACCGTCCCAAAAGTAGAATCCTACATGTATTATTGGCAAACCTACATCTGAATAAAGAATGAAGTCTACTACATATAACTACAGCTCTTCAGACTTGTTTTCCTTAAGAAACGTCTTTCACGATAATAAAGAAGTCAGTCAGTCCCTATCTCAAACAAGTCAACATTACTCGAAACATTTCACAATACACCTATCCCATCTTATCAGATTTCTTTTTTTCCGAGACTGACTCCCCAAAAACGATTTAAAAAAGTTGTAGGCATACAAGATTACTCTTTTTCTTTTTCCGCTTCCATTTTATTCATTCGATTTACATACGGTTTGAGCAATTCATCCCGTATCCTAGTAAAAAATAGGAAGTATGAACAACGCCAATGTCACCGTTTCCCATAGACTTTGTTTTAGAATGAATGGGAGTACGGGAATGCGTTCTGTATTTCTTTCCACTCCCATTCCCCTTTCTGTACAAAAGCTGAAAAAAAGGGAACGCTGTCAAGTCAAATGCTGTTATTGTTGATTGTGGAAGAAGCGCTTCCAAACAATACGGGAAGATGATGATGATGTTGATGGTGATGGCGTGCGAATGGAGAATGAGAGTGAAACGATGAGAAGAGAAAGATGATGGTTTTTAGTGTTGAGCAAATGAGGAGAAATGAAGATTACTTCATTTCACATATCCATTCCAGTGCACAATCTATTTTTGATGCAATTTGTTGTGGGGAAGAAGAGGTTGAAGACAGGAAGGTGAAGAAAGTAAACCGCTGGGATACATGGGATCATAGTAGGTATATTTTTTTTCTCCTCTTCAATAGACATCACATCCCATCACCATCAAAATCATCTGATATTCCGGCTAAAAATGCGGGGGAAGAGGAAATGGGAAAGTACAATTTATTGAGATCTGATAACGGTGAATATGACTTAGTTCAGGTAAACTAAGCTCAGTGGTTACCATTATAATATGTAAGACTGCTGTGTATTTTTTTTGGTGAAAGTGGAGAAAACGCAGACGTGTGTGTGAACGTCGTTACTTCTCTCCTTTCACTTTCACTCTTGTAATATGATAATAACCAGCTTTAGACCCTGTTCAAATATGCATGGATTCGAGGAGTTGAATGAAGCAGTTTTTTCCCTCCCTTCTTGGCATACTCACAAAAGAAAGTAATCTATGCGTTTGTATTCGTATTGAAATGTTAGTTTTTTTTCTTGAATAAAATGATTCTTTCGAGGGAAAAAGTGTCTGTGGCAGATACGGATATACTTTAAAACCATAAAGATGGGGAAAGATAGATTTGAGATGGAAGCATCAACTTCCACTTATTTTTTTCAATTTATACGGACAAAAGGGAGATTGGGAGAGGAGTAGATTGTTTGTATATCGTTAAATAAAAGTTTGCAGGATTTTTGTTGTCGCTTTCAAGAAAAATAAATGATTATAGGTCTATTTTTGGCTTACCTTTATGGTTTCATTAAAGGTATGGATAGATTTATTGTTGGAAAGTACCCCACCAATCTGGTAGTCCTTTGGATTTTTGAGCAAAGGCTTTTCCGTTGTTTTACCCCCAGCGTAGGACCCCGGGTCACCATACCCACTCTCAAAGCTTGCAGAGTGACCACTAGCCCCACCACCATGAGTAAGGCCGCCAGCCCCACTAACACGAACCGTGCTGCCGGCAAGGGCCGCCGAACTAGCACTGTTTGTGAATGACGTGAGGCTCCCGGCTGACCCTCCGCTGCCTTCTATGACCACGAGGCTGATGACTGACAAGAGTAGAGGATAGAGCTGACGAAATGTAAGGAGACAAGAGGGGGAAATGACCAAAGTCCTCATTTTTCCAACACCCCTGAACACACATGCAAACTGGATGGATAGACACGATCCTTTCTAAAAAATTAACTGATTTCTGGATTCCACTCTAATTCGGATAGAATTTCTCTTTGGAACTTTCTCCCGTTGCTTTGGCTATTACTATTACTATGACAGAAATTGGCGAGGAGAGCTACTCCCACTATAGCTATTGCTAAAAATAGTCACTCACAGAACTTAGGTAGGGATCACTACTATACTAAAGAAAGTATTCGCTAGAAATATTGTAACACCGGCACTTTTCTCAACGACTAATTTCTCTCCTACCAAACATCAACGTTGCTCCAGCTACATGTTATGAATCCAACGGTGGGGGTGGATAGTGAGTTGGTGGCTTTTCATATAAAACGTAGATGTGGAATGCTCATCTTATCCTGATAAGTCCGCAGTTGTCGGGACCGGAAAGACAGCTCATCCTTCTATTTTTCATCTTCAAAGCGCCGTCAAAGAGGAAACGTAGGATGCTATCTTTGATGATGATGATAACCTATGACGGATAAGGTGAAAGGTAATACTGATGTTGTACACATTTGTCTCCATCTTCATCCCCTGTCATTCCTTTCCAACACTTTCATATATCACCACTCTGGAAGGGAAACAGAGACACAAAGTCTTCCAGGTGACTTTACAAGGGCTGCACTAGGGAGTTTGGGAACAATAGGTAGAGAGAGAGAGAGAATGGAGTAATGGCTGATTGTGAGAGAAGGGCTCCCCACTACTGTTATACTTTATGCCGGCTTTAATAAAAAATGAATTGGAGTGAAGTTGTGAGAGACCGGCTAAATAGGGAGTCGTGGCAGCAGGAATGGAATGAATGATGCAACTTGTGCAGAAATAATTGATGAGATATGATAGGTAGCACCTTTTTGCACAGGTTGCTTAGCACTAATGTCTTGTGTCAATAAATTATATATCGTTAGCTGCTCCTTTAGTCCAATTTGTCTAATTAGGGGAATGATGATGGTCTCGAGTTGAAAGCCGTTTATTTAGATTTTCATGCGGGAGATAGACTATAATATCTCGCAATTTGCACATTTCATATTTTTCAGCGAGACTTTCACTCGTTCCGGAAAATAAATGTAATCTGTAGGAGTCAAACAGAAATGCTATTTCCACTCCAACACACACTCGCTCAACACAGTCGTAGAGTTGGAAGGGATCCTGATGATTTTCCTTGGATAGATGAGTCAATGAGATGAAAGCCCTTTTTGCTCATCGCATGGTCACCAAAGCAGAAAGGGAATTAGATAGACCTATTCCCCTTGAACAGTCAGCGAGTCACAGTATTCTTATTTTAGTCTCTTCACTTTGGTCACTCTTTCACAGTCAAGGAGGCCAACACTGCCGTAAGGGGGGAAAGCGGAGCGTCTTCTCATTATCACCCTCTCCATCTGCTTCTCCTTCTTGCTAGTCACTCTTACGTCACAAATGTTTCTGTCTTTTATACTACGGCACGCTGCCTTTTTTTTCAAATAAATTCCCTCCCTTTGACAAACTGACTGCAATTAAAGTGGGATTTCTGCTTCCAAATTGAAAGTCTGGAAATCATGCCGAGTCCCTGGCTCTGTCCCATTCTTTTATATTATATCTTTGGAGAACAGACGTAAATGACGTAATACTTGTGTTATATTATGATGATGATACTTATGATGATTGTATTTTTTATGCAAAAAAATCTTCTTCTCTCCACATGTCGTCGACGTCCTCCCAGTAAAATAAACCAAGTGAGAGGAGAGTCCAGGATTCGTATAATGCAGTAACGTATTTTGACGTTGGGTAATAATAATATTTGTGATTGTGTGGATGAAGGATGGGATAAGTATGACGACAACGAAGGGAGAAAGGAAACTAGTCGTGGAGAATGTGGAGACAGAGATGAATAAAGGAGACGGCAAGAGCTCTAGGACCCACTGGATGACTTTGGCTGGAGCTGGAAGAAGGGGGAAATGGAAATGAAGGAAAAAAATGTGGGAAAGTGAGCAAAACTGAGTCTGGGTAGAGAGAGTTGGAAGGAGAAAGAAGAAACTGGTTAGTGTACACTATACTGCAAGTTGGAAAGAGAGACAGCGCGAGTGTGTGCGAGTGGATGGGAGGATGATCAAGATCTGAGCTGGAGAACTCCTTCAGCTCATGGAAGGAAACACGGAGGAGAAAAATAGTGGCTGGTGGAAGAGAAGGAAAAAATTATATATACAGTTATATCTATGATGCTGATCGTGAGAGAAGAAAAACCGGTCTTTCGAGAGTAGAATATGGAAGTTACAGACTCGAGACTTTCCCTACTCATCCAGCCACATGCTCCGTTTCTTATAATAGGCTCGCCTGGAATGTTTCGTCTCTGTAGTTTATTCTTGGCTGGAGTTATGCTCACCACCGTCGTACTACTACTCCTTCTCCAAACTCTGGAGAAAGGAGATAGACGGATGTTGACGAGCATGTTAATGCTTAGTTTGAAATGGAAGAAAAGAAAGATGCTTACAATGAAGATGCAGAAGCGTATACACATGGCAAGAAAACGGAAGGGGAGATGGGAAGCATGGTGTGCAAGCAAGCAGGGAGTTAGAGTAAGCATGCCTTTTTCTCTCTCCATCTTATAGAAACTTGCGTTTTATACGTTTTCTCCCTCTCTCCTGCCTTCCTCTGTCTTAAAAATGGAATATAATGGTGGTGGAGAAAGGTTGAGAGAATGGAAAAAACTTACCATCATCGTCATCCCTGGCTTTTTATTCTGATGAATGCAAGTATAAGTAGATTTCACAAGACGGAGAAATACCACAGAGTGAATTTTTTTATTTTTTAACATGTGTAAATACACAGAAAAAAGTATGAAGAAAGGGACGTCATTAAGAAGTAGACTATGTGGATTCTTATAATATTTTATATATACATTATGCACTAAGCATACTACTTGGGGAGCGCTAGACGAATGTAAATCCATCGGAAATGTGATGGAAAGCAGAGTAGCGGAGGCATAGAAGTGAAAAAAGATATGGTCAGAGATCCCTTTATTCTGTAATATGGAAGTGTTGCAAAATCAGAAGTAAAAGGAGAGGAGGAATGCTTCCAACAACAATCTTCATCTGGAAGCTAGCTGAACTAGGGGGATATTATGATGATGAGCTTAAAGAAAGAAAAGGATGAGGAAAGCATGATTAAATTCCGTCAACATTTTTTAGGATTCCGACCAAAGGATGGAAGTGGGGAAGGATGCATTCCAGAATCCAGACGCTTTTTACATATTTTTTTTTCCTACTTGGAAACATCCTCCTCCAAATAAAAACCGTGTACAGACTCATATTCCAGATAAGTTCTATTTTATAAGTAGGAGTCGGAATTTGGAGAAAAAGGGGAATAAAATGGAATATTGTAAGTTTTCCTAATTCAACTCCCAACCTGGTGAAAAATGTGAGAAAGGGACATAAAATGGATGTGGAAATAGCGTGAAGTGAAAAGTTTAAATTTAGACTTGGAACGAAAAGGGATGCAAGAATGCTAGGATACAAATAGCCCTGCTGATTATATTACAGGGTCAGACGAGCTACAGAAGATCCTCTCATCCTTTGAGTCACACTTGAAATGTAAAGGGAAAAAAATTCATGTGCTTGTATAAAGGCTCCTTCCACACATACAAATACGTACATAATTTTCGTTCGAGTAAAAAGCAAAAGCTGAGGCCTTTTCATTCCACAAATCGTCAACTTTAAGAAAGGAGCATTCGAGCAGTGCAATGGAACCATGAAGCAAGAAGCCCAGCCAAGAAAGCACACTAGTCCTTCCTCAAGCCATGCAACTGGGAAAGGGGAAAACATTGGAGGATGTGGTATAGTCGTTGCAGCATTGTGTGGACTAGGATTTTGTGGATACAGTGGCAGCGGCTTTTTGTGCTGGTTTGGTCTTCGTGTCTGGAACTGGAATCTCTGGACGTGAGCATGGTGGCATTATGCTCTCCCCTTTTCTGTGTGCTACCATTCACACGTACACTTTTTACTACCAGTAATCCACATACACACACAGAGGAGAAAAAATAGCTACTTGAGGGCACCAGGAATGATATAACCTTAGTCTTAGTTGCATTCCTATTCGTCCAGAGATGCTCACTCCTATGACTATGGAGGAGAGGAGATGATTTTAACAAAAGACGGAAGACGAAGGCTCTAATGCACGATTTTACTCATCTCGTTCCCCCTACTCCTTTCCCTTTCATTGTACGGCTTCCATACTTTAGAGTATAACTACCACAGAGTAAAAAAAAAGTGCCGAGAGATTTTTTTATTGTAGTCTCTTCCTAGGATCAGTCTACACATTTTGAGCGTTACGTTTGAGCCGGGCTAGTTTTCACTCCCTGCCGCCCCTTCACACAGAGATTCATCCTGGCTGGAGGTTCCAGCAGACTTGGTTTGCTTTGGCTTGGTGTGGTGTGCCATGGTGTGATGCTGACGATGAGGATGAGAAAAGCTGTGTTCAAATTCAAAGAAGAAGTTTTCCCCCAGAACATATTATATACGAAGGGAAAGTGCACTTTCCGCCAGTTGATGTTAGTCAGGCTGCTGGAGGAAGAGAAAGAGAGAGGAGGAGATATTACACAATCCAGGGGAAAAATGTTTGTGTGTTTACTCTGCTCACTCACTCACTCCAGGAGAGACGGAGGGATACACAGACAGACACACGGATTGCATTTTCGCTCCGGCAGATCGATACGAGCTCCACGAGTTCCAAGGATGAGAATGAAGATGGTCATGATGATGATCGTTTGAGGATGATGACGATGATGATCATGATCATCGTCAACATGATATGCTCTTCACTCTCCGATAAGTAAATGCACTCGAGTAATGGCCCTTGTATGGGTGTATGCTCGTATGAAAGATTCAGGCTGTTGCTCCCTCCTGCCAAAATTATAACAGGGTAAGTAACATCAGAACAAGGAGAAAGGAGCTGAAGCCAACTTGGCTTTCTTTATTTTTATCGTTGTTTGTCTGAGCAACAAAAAATAGAGCTTGATAGGCTACAGAGAGGAGGAACGAGATTGAGATGGATCTTTGGCTGGAATGATGCAAATGAATTTTTAAAGTGATCCACTTCCATCAAACAAGAAGGTGTATGGATGGAGTGGCCACTTCGTGTAAATTTTAAAGAAGCTCTACACTCTTAACAAGCCTTTTATTTTTATCTTGTCCAGACCAAACTTGAAGGCATGCAGACAAGGAAGACCTTTTCAGGATCATATCGCATCTTGTAGAAAATTTGCATAGCGCTATAGAATTTCATGTGCGGATTTCATATCTGCTCACATCAAATCTCAAATGCGCCTGCTAATTGGATCAAATTAAAAGCGTCTGCCTAATTCTTGTTTCCGTCTTGGAGGGAGTAAACTACTATATCTTATATCAAGCCACCCTCAAAACTAATGATCATTATTGGTCATCCCTCCAAGTTCCAAAATATGCAAGGCGTCATAATCTCAAGAATTTGGAATATGATACTGTTGTCCCTTTTCAATAAAGGAATTTCTCTTCATCACTCCAATCCATTTCCAGCTCGTCACATGGACTCCTTCATAAAGGGAGTGGAGATCCGGCCTGGTTGTATTAGAAGTTTCTGTTGTAACGCGATGATTTGAACGAATCAAAGCAGAATGGTGCATGAAAGGAAATCTTCCAAGACAAAACAAGAGCTTGAGAGGGAGTGAGCAGGAAAAGAGATAGAGAAAAGGAAAGAAATAAAAGTTGATCCGTCTTGAAAGGGAAATAAATATAGAAAAGGGATGACGAGGACAGGACGTGATGTCGATGTCGTTAGGTTTTTTTTTGGGAGGAAAGCACAAGGAATTGGCTTGACTTTTCTACTTTTTGCACCGCACACACACCTTGCAATGCGCCCAACTTCATTGGAGTAGAAGTAGGGGTGGAAGGATATATTGGGAAAAGAGATGAGATGAGCCAATTCATCTCCTTTTGATTTACAACTTGTATAAGCTATACCCCTTTACTTGATTTTACTTTACTTCCGTTTCCAATAAAAAAAACTGTAAGCTTCCCTCTCTTCTCTCACAAAGACAGAAAGGATTTGCCTTGTTTTTGGATGTGTATACATAAGCACATGTGTAGAGGGATCAGAGTCAAAAAGTAGACTGGAAGTAAGATTCAGAGCAATAAAAGAAGGAAGTGTTTTTAGCAGAACTGTCCTTTCCCTCATGACAGCTGGGTAGATGCAGAGGGGTGCTATAATTCACGGGTTTTAGGTTACGTTACATTCCAATTTTTCTGTTGAAAACTACGTCATATCTGTGACCAATTACCATTCAACCGGGAAAATTGTGGGATATTGTTGCGGGAAAAAGTTCTTTGTTAATGTAACATTCTATTGTTTGGCTCAAAATGAGGGATTGGAATTTCTCTGGAATACAAATAAATATATTTAAATGAGTATTCTCGTAGATTAGGGACGTTCAAAGTATGATCTGATCAGCTTTAAAAAAATACGCCAATAATATAATCTTAGCGGTGACAAAAATTTAAGCCTTGAAAAGCTAGCTGAAAAGGAGAAATAAGCGCTTATTCATATTTCGATACAATTTTTTGGAGAAATTTTTGCGTCAGTGGCATCAGAACTGCTTATACTCAACGTGGGCCTATCAAGTTTTTGCCTCGATTATGGCTACTAATGTTTAAAAAACGGCGTTATGTCGCCATATACTTTTCAAACAACGTTAATTCGCCCAAGGACCCGCTTATTCGTAAGCCCTACTTATAAGTTCATGCTTTGAGTACCTCTATTAAATCAATATTTATTAGAAATTATTGAGCTTATTTTTAGCTAACTAATTTCCAAGTACATCGTCTTCCATCGCATTAGGCTTATAGTTACCATCCTCTCTACCCAGGAAGAAGATTATGGAAGGAGATTTTGAGATTTTAGCCCATCACCTCAATCAAAGAGCAATAAGCAGGGAGTGGAAGGACAGTAAGATGACAGTCACGTCCTTTCATTTTCTCCTTTGTCACACCTCCACTCTCCCTTTCTCTGGTTTCTCACTCTTTTTTTTATTGCTTTTCATGCCTCTGGCCATTTGGCGGAACAAGTTAATACTGCATTAATGGGAATCCCGGGAAATCCTGAGGGATACTAAAAGTGGATACAAGATACTGTGCATCTTGAGATGAAAAAATGGGATTTCTATCATTTCATCCAGTCCTCCAGTCTTTTCCCAATAGACTCCAGAGGAAGAATAAAGTTAAACAGTGGTTTTGGAGGTGGAGGTGGGGAAGGAGAGGGAAATGAGTAAATAAAAGGAAAATGTTCATTTTCCCCATTCAGCCACCCATTCCCAACTCATTTTCATGCATGTCATCATTTTCTTGTATATGTCATAAAAAAAGCAGGCTAGCTCCTGGAATGTAATGTCGTTGTCTCCCTCTCTCACTGAATGGTACTTGGCTGGTTTATTTTCGGGATGGATGAATGCATTCCGCTCGTCATTTTCTCCTATGTTTTCTACAGATAAACATCACCATCCATCTTCCCTGTTGTGCGGCCCATACTTTATATTAGATCCTCAAGTCTTATATCTCCGTAGCCTATTTCCTGGCTAAAAACTAAACAAAAGATGGCTGGAATTTGTGTTGTTGCTCATTCAAAATGAGGGAATGGGGAGATGGAGAAAGCGAAATGGAAATGAAGTGACGGTAGTGGTGCTGAGATAGTGTGTCTAGTGGCGTCTTAGTAATTGAGTGTACTTTCCCAGCGCAACAGCCATCTCCACAGGCAGAGACAAAGCCTTTCCTTTCCCACTAGAAGGGGAAAGAATTTTTTTTAGTTGACAAACTTTTTCCACATCATTTCACTTGAATTGGGATAATATACAAAGGAGGAGGAAAAATAGACACTTTCATTTTAGCAGATAGCTTTATTGCTCATTTTGAGCTTGGGAAGTAAGCCTTCCCAAGTTGTGCTTATCTCTCTCTATCTTTCCCTCTTGTCGGAGCCCATCTTGTAGATTTTTAACAGTCCATTTTACACACACACACAAAAGGAGGTTGTTAAGGGAGTCGTTGGGATTGCATAATATTATTATATTGAAATGGTACATGTGTTCACCTACATGTTTTATTGTATTGAGCCCCGTGCATGGTGAGGAAATGGATTCCAAGAGGAAATTAGGGTTGACACGGTCATGGCAAAAGGAGGAAAAGGGAGGCTTTTATCTCAGGTTTAAAAATAACAGCGTCATTCTGATCCTATTCCTTATATTTGCCACCATGTGCAATATGTCTGTTATTACCCTCCCGCTTTTTATTGCAATCGTCTTATCTTCTTATAGGAGGAACTCTGTGGATTCATGACTTTTTCTCATTTATCCAGAAGAAAAAACCTAGGCGCAGCCCATATTAAACCAGCAGGCCTTTTAGAAGGAAATGAAGGAGTATGGAATTGTGTCTAGCATTTTGGGCAATGCTATTTATTTAGTTGTTGGAAGGAAATGGAAGGTATTGGAAGGGCATAACTTTCCCTCCAATTATCCCCGTTATTCCAGCGCACTTCCTTCCTAATCGCAGTAAATTGCTCTCTGGGTGACTATATTTACTTTATAAGTTTATCCCATGGTGGGTCACTATCTGGATGAGGATGAATATAGCGAAATATGCTATGCACATCTAACACAGCTCTATAGTAATTAGATGCATTTTTGGGGATAAAAGCATTTAGTTTTATTTAGAGAAAACTGTATAAATCTTCACTTCACATGGGATAACAAAATGTTTGGGAGGGATTACACAAGTAATTTGCTCATGCAAAATAACTATCATGTATCCCTTCCACCTTTTCTTGGGAGATGGAGGATCATACTGTATCCCAGAATGCAACAACTAGATAAAGAATGTGCGGTCGACTTTCTTAAATTTTGGCCAAAATAAAGTCCAAACTATTTTTCTGGTCTGTTATTTGTGTGAAAACATTACAGTTTGTAACGATCAGCTTTACACAATCTTTTTACCAGATCGTTTTTTTTTTCTGGATTCATGCAAGCAAGGTTGCAAATATTAGAGTGCTCCTGTGGCATTGCGAGGCGGGCCCAAGACATAACTTTCGTTTGTGGAAGAGTGATTCTGGAACATGTTCAAAAAACATTTTTATTTTACATTTTCCCCTCTGATTACACAAACATTCCGAGATGATTATTATTAGGGGGATGGAGGAACACGGAAGTGAGTTGGAAAAGTTTCTTTCGTTAGGGAATAAAAATGCATAAAACGGCGGATTCTGTCCACGGACATGCAGACTTTTTTGTTCCGTTTAGTTTTTGGCAAAGAGTGGAGGGAGAGAGAACACATCCGTTTCCGACTTTGAGTCTAAAAAAAGCTAGCAAACCATGCATGTATAACGGTAAAATGCGTAGAAATACCTAAACCTCGTATATCTGATGTGTAGAAGATTTCATAAAAAAATTGTAAGTACAACGAAACCTACTTTTTTCCAGAGAAAAGTCCCTAGGTGAACCAAATGGAAATTCTGGCAGGGAGGGAGGGATATCAGCACTGGATATGTATGCAAAAAGGGAATAAACAAAATGTCCTTCTAATCAGTTCAGCCATGTGTACATCCGTGCAGTTGAGTCTACGTTGCTACGTCTCTAAGTTGCGCTTCATCCCATTTTCCTCTATTGCCTCTCTACATCTCTCAGGATGGTTAATCAGGGACCATCTATCTAAAAAAAAAGTTGTATGTAGGGAAAATTGCACAATTCTATTTCCACTTGTTATGGCTATTTGAAACTCCGCAAAAAATTTGTGGAACACCGATTGCAACCAGGGCTTGGGATACTTTCTGGCTCTCCCAGATAAAAATCGGCTGGCAAGCAATTAGAAGGGAAATTACAGCAATATCTAGGTAGGGAATGTTAAAATGGGTGGTCGTTAGTATTTTTTTTTCAAAGTACTGTAATTGCATTAGGTACATGGGAGTCAAGTAAGTACAGCATAGATTATAAGGATGATAGGGAGATGGCTTATGAGTTGGACCATTTTTTGTTTCCCAAAACGATAAAAAATGTGGGGAAAGGCTGAGCCCGTGAAGGAAATAATAATTGCGTACTTTATTATTAAAACGCGGAGGATTATATAATAGCACAAGAGCCAAAAGCCAGGTCAACAGAAGAGGGGAAAAAATTCAAAGGACTTTAGCCTAGCTTTTATATTACTATCGGAACCGATTTATCCCTCAAGTACAGGAGAAAGTAGGAGATCTCTTTGCAAAGTCAGAGAGGGAAAAATATCCTCCAAAAATAGAGGGAATTCGTGGAGGCCAGCTTGATTCAACAATTTAGGATTCGACTCAGGCCTGCTGTGCACCACAGGCAAAATGTATATGAGTCTAAACATGACAACAAATTATGGATGGAGCCCGTTTTTTTCCTTTCTATTTCCAGGGGAAAACTGCATATTGGGAAGAAAAAGTTTCCTTTTTTTTCTCCTCCCTCCCCACACCATTAAATGGGAATGATAACAATCCCATGTACAGGAAGGGACAGGTCTCAGCTCTATATTGTAGTGCGCCACTGTTGTGCTGTCAGTTGCCACGGGTGTTCCTTTCCCATTATCATCTAAGTAGGGGGATAGATATTGGAATATCTGTGCCAATATTAACCTTAGTTTATTTGTGTCACACGCTCTCGACATGGTATGATGGTTGGTGGTAAACACAAGAAATAAACTGTTTCATTTTGGATTGGCCACAATATGGGAAAAAAGTAGTAGGGGGGGAACTAAGTGTCTATTGATAGTAATGTCAACGATGATGAGGATGGGAAGCGGAAAATCGTAAGAAATACTAACAAGTGGATTAACATAACATCACTTGCAACAATACACGAGCGTTTCCCTGTCCCGATACGGGGAGCAGTCTGGAGGAGAGAGGCTATCCATATAAAAATAATTTATAAGCTGGTGCTCCATGTGTTACCCGTTCACTTTAAAGCTGGTCTGATCCAATTAAGGAGGAGAAGGCTGATGATGATGACGATGATAATGACGATGATGACAATCCCCATGACTTGATAATACTTGTAAGTGTTAATGGATGCATGTGGATATGATAGTGTCAATGCCGATGGAGAACGCTGTCTTTTCCTCTCATCCCGAAAATTTTTCCCCGTGCTGAAGGAACAAAACCGCAAACACGGAAAGAGACTATGCAAGATGACGCTGTTCACTTTGATGGGCTGGCGGTGGTGGTGGTGGTGATCATGATGTGATGATGAGAAAGTAAACTGGGTTTTAGGGAACATAGTCATTATCTAGCTTTTCTTAAGAAACAAGAAAAGGAGAGTGATAATGGTGGTGGGTTCCGGGAGATGTTATTTGCATATGTAGAGATCGACTTTGTCGTCCTGGCATAATGTGAGAGTCAAGACGTTATCCTTTTTATATTTATTTATAAAGGGGGAAAGAATATTTTCCTCTCACGGCCTCTTTGTGACAATTACATTGATCATTATATATACCATCATGAGTTCATACATCATTATGTCATCATCAGTCAAAGTGGAAATATAATTTGTTTTTTTTTTCATGGCATTAATATTCATTTTAAGGATAAGGCTCGGTTGACGCATCACTTTTGAACAAAAATGAGTGGGGACTCATGAGAGGATGTAATATATGATGAGTTTTTTAAGAGGGAAAACTAATATCCCAAATATTTTATGCTGGGGCTTAGCATCAGCAACGCTGTTTGTTTCTGGGACGAGCTTCCCTTTCCAATCTTTATAAATGGTGTAAAGGTTGGCTGGTCTTCCATGGGTGAAGTCAAATTCAAGAAAATGTTTTATGCAAAAGACAATAGATCCTCTGGGCTGGAATCGCTCTAGGTTTGACATCTGAAAAGGCACTTTTCACTCCAGTAAGCCTAGACGGTCTAAAGTCTATGAGCATGTTATTGATTATGATGAAGAGGGGAAAGTGAATTTATTGATGGTGGTGTGCTGGCTGGTGCTATTCCTGTCAAAACATTTGAAAACTTCCTTGCAATCAATAGACCACTGCATTCCACTTTATATTGGAACATCCTCGGCCTATGATCATCATCATTTCAGGATCCTGGCTTTCAATGATGATATGATGAAGTATACAAGTGCCATGGGTGCATATGGCAGATACTCTCATCCGCACTCGGTTGTGTTATATCCATGTGGGATCTAAAATTCCTTTTTATAGTTTAGTTTTAAAAAGGGATCCAGAACTTGGAAAAGAGGATAAAAATTCTTTTCCTTTTTCCCATCCAAAAAAGGCTTCACTCTTTTACTTATCCCTTTGCCCCTCTGTTTGTCATGTAGCGTTTTTGATCTGTTTTCTAAAAGACCGTTTTTTTTTCTCTAGCATGCTAAGAGAAAGAACAGGATTCTGTTGTTTACTCCGGAAGAAAGAATGGGGATATGGCTCCACTTCCACTGTTTTTTTTTGTTGTTGCGGCTTCCTAACTTTCCCTTTATTGCATTTGCTGTCATCCTCCGGTAAAAATTATTTGCTTGGTTGTGCTTTATACCTACACCTTCTCACTTGACCTAGTTTTTTGAGGGAGAAAGAGAGGATTTGAATATTTTTTTATTTCACTTTTCTTGTTGTACGTGGACATATCGAGTTCCCTACTTTGAGCCCTCGATGGAGAAATAAAAAGGTGGACTGCGAAAAATGTCATCTTGGTTTCTGTACCTTCTGGTGTGCCAATTCCTGATTTTTTATGCTTTGATTTATTCCTTCTCCATTTTTGAGCACAGAAGCCACCCCACACCATCCATCTTTTTTCCCATCAATAGGTGGATGTGAAAAAAAATGTATGCAAAATAATTCCAAGTTTTCTCATATCAAAAGGGAAAAACTTGGAGGGATGTAAAATGTCATTTATGCAGGGGTTCCAAAGCCTGAATCTGCTTCTTCCATCACTTCCTCAACTGAAAACTTTCACTCAGTCAGCTTCTCTTTTTTTCTCAAAAAAAATATGTACAGCCATTCAACATAGTCAGCCAGCATCATCATCATCACCACATCAACATCAACTAGTCAGTTTGACTTTTTTTTTAGCAGAAAAAAAAAATCATACAAAGAAGTTATTCAAGATTCAAAGATTTTTTTTCCTCTCCTTTCTTTCCCCCAACTAACTTTTCTTCTCCTTTCTTCGCATATGGGTTCTGGTTCCTCTCAGCTGGCTCATGTGGTATGGCACCGCACAATCAGGATCTTCTTACAATTTTTTTGCGTCATATGATATTATAAAAGTTTTCTCTCGCTTCACTGTCATGAAGACAAAAAAAAAGTTTGGAAAGAACTCACACCCCACACACCGGGAAAATTATTCTGCCATCATCAAAGTTACCGATTGCATACATACTTTTGCAATATGTGGTCATGTCTCCTCCCTCCAAACATCTGAAAAACTATCGCCAAACTTTCAATCAAAAATGAGCACAGTGATGATGACGATGATGGTGGCAGTACCGGCAGGAATATATTGAGGGGATGATAATGACACGTCCAAAAATAGCACTCCTCCCGTATCCTCCATATTCCTCAATTGAGTCATCCTGCAAAATCAATTTGCTTTCAAGGAGAGGAGGAGGAAGAATGAAATCATGGAGATCCCTTCATCAACATATATGGTATGAGGATAATAATAGTAACCCTATCCCTACCACACAACCTCCACTTTCTCCACCTAATCCAATCTCCCTTCACCAACCGTAGGTATTCCTAATATTTCCTTTTCGTACACGGTTGAAAGTGTGTCTGATGATAAGGTATGTAGCTAGTGGAGTTACACACATGGATAAATGGTTGAAGGGAAATTTTTTGCAAAAGTTGGATTGAATGGGCAAAAGTCCAAAAAAAGTAAAGGAAAAAAATTGGGGCGATCTAATTCCGTTGCTGAGGTGATGGCTATGTAATGAAATGGCTAGAAGTAACTACATTCAAACTTCTTTTTCTCACTTTTCGATCCTCTCCCATAAGTGCTTTCTCAATCCCAATACAATACATAACAAATGTCTTTTTTTCGGATCCTATCTTGTCTTGTGACAAGAGGAGAGAATATTGAAGAATAGGAAAGGGATCACCGTCATCATCATCCAGAGGAGAGAAAAGGATGGCTGACGAGGACGAATGGATTTTTCTACTTCTTCGTCATCTCCCCTCAGCCCCCCTTCTCCTACTGAAGGGGAGAACAAGATTAAGAATTGAATTGGACTAGAATGTGAAGTCGACCTATATAACACAGGGGGAACTAAAGGGCCTAACACATTTTCATTTGGAATGAATGATGGAGACTGTCGAGACTTGTAGAGCGCACTTTCTACCATGAAGAATGAGGAGTTTAGTCAAGGATGGGGTATAAGTAATAAAAAAACTCGGAGGAAAAAAATGTAAATTGTGTCTTGCAAAAGAGGAAGGGGCTACCCTAGCATCATTATCATCCTCATACCGTTACACCATCCCCGCATTCCTCACCAAAACAGATCCTCATTGAAAGTGTAAGCCTTCCGAGTTTTATTACAAATGTGTCGTAATTTTTCCCCATGAATTTTGTGGGGAATAATGGAGTAAACTGCGCGGCCCCATATAGTTCTCACTAGATTTCCTCCTTGGATTTCCGGCAACATAAAGATGAAATTTAGCTCCTTGGAATATCATTTCACTCCAGCAGTTTGTGGTTCATTTACAGGGAACAAGGGAAATAGGGCATCGTCTCAACTTCCTTATTCCCACCAAGTACTTACCCATCACAGCAGGATATTATTGTCAGATGATAAAGTGAAAGTCACATTTTCCTCCGGACTAATATGCTATAATGGGAGCATACTAATGCTAAAGTGAGTTCTCAAGATAGGGAAAATTTGCAACAACAATAATGTCTCCATTTGCAATCATATTTCTTTTACTTTGAGGACTAAGCCACATACCTTCAGAAAGGGAGATAACAGGGATGTCTCCAGTCTACGGCTCCCACTCACGACTCAGTGTGAGCTCTATCGCTACCGGCTTTAGTAGAGAAAAGGGATTTGTCACCATTTTAGCGTGTCAAATATGAAAATGTTTTCGGGGAAAATTCCTCTATTTTTCTTACTACTTCTCGCGCTATAAGTAAAATGGAGTAAATTGCGGTGTTTGGCTTGTCCCGTAAATGGATTTCTGATGGCTATATTGAGACATCAAATAGAAATGGGGATCATGTAACGAGAGTGGAACAGTCAAAACATAACTGGTTCTATTACTATATTACTATAACGCTCAACAGGAATAATTCACCTTTATCCATTCCCTTTCTAAAATGCATATAAATACCTTCTGTCTCCGTATATCCTCATCATCCCATGTTTTTTTCTGAAAAATTATGTTCCGTTAAGGATCCCAATTTCTCATGTCTTCCCATAAACAAAAGTTTTCCCTTTGAAAAATGTCTCAAATTATTTCCTCGACCGGGATTCTCTCATCTCATAACACTCTCATTCCTCTTCTATCCAAAATAATATAAATCTAGTCACAGTCCCAGTGCATTTCTCTTCCCGTTGTATCTCGCAATAAACCAGGCGGCTGTTGTGAACCAGATGCTTCGTTTTTTTAACTGACTCAGCTCAGCTCAACTTCCTCCCCTTGTGTTTGTCAGGAGAGACTTCATCATCACAAAATCTGAAGGGGGAAAATAAAACTTTTTTTCCTTTAAAGTTAACTCTTTACGAGTGAAAGAGGAGCTTGTGAAAGGGAAAAAAACTAATGGAAAACGTACGTTGCAGGAATGTCCGGGATAGTTTTAATTAGCATTTCTTTAGAAATGGCTATAGCTAGATATAGTCCTTTCTATAGAGTCCGTCCTAGATATAGAGTTACGTGCTTTCCTATCTCCGTCCTAGAAAGATGTACTTAAATGTAGCATCCGGAAAACAGCTTAATACTAATTATACCCATCCTAAAATTTTCATAACCTCTGATGATCTAATACAAAAAAGTCATATTTTATGTGTTATATAGATCCAGTTCATAAACGGAACCGAGTTTATCGTCATTTCCTTTTCTTCATTTTTCCCTGCAAAATGGCAGAATGTTGCGAATGCCGATTATTGCTGCACGGAAAGCAGTGCAGATACGCATGACATGGTCTAATTTAGCTTTTGGATTAGCTCAGCCTTTCTTTTAGATTTGATCAGTTTGGATAATGCTTGAACTGAGTTATGTACCAAAAAAATGAAATCATACACGAATGCTTTTTCCAAGCAACTGATGATAGTAAACAAGATAGGTTCATCGTCATCATCACCATCATGATTATATCATACTTTAGTACATGCTTTATTTTCTCCTTCACCAATCTTATTATTTGGGAAAAGGATTTTCCACCACCCTGGAAGCCATTATTTCTCCGTGTGTGAACCAAGGTAAACACAGCTATTGTGAGAGTTGAATGAAGAGGGTAGCTCGGGGGAGTTGATGGGGTTCAAGTTACGTGAAGGCTCGAATCTCGTATAGTCCATTTAATGAGTTGTTGGAGTACTCTGAGCATCAGTTAACTTTAACCGGAATTTAGCTTCAACTGTAATTAAATAAAAGGAAATGGAATCGAACAGATTTAAATTACTTTTAATTTCATACATGAGTTGACTTAACTTCTATATTATAATTTTGATTGAAAAGGAAACAAAGCAGTGCAAAAGGGCATATTTTCACAGGTCCAGTTACCGTGAGCGAATTTTTGAAGATCCACCTCCTGAGAGCTAACTCTGAATGGAGCAAAGGAAGGGAAAAACAAACAAAGCTGTATTGCTTCTTGACTTGCTGTTGGGAAAATCTCTCCTAGTCTGACGGTATGATCATAAGTTATACCCAACTTCCCCTTCCGTTCCCTGTAATCATTTTTCTTCAGAAATTGACTATATGGCCACTAGATTTTTTTCAATGGGAACGGAGCTTAAAACATTTACACTATTCCCTTCTGTTGTTTCCGCTTGGTAAACAACAAGCCACTGACTAGACTTTACTAGGCTAGTCGCTCTGGTCGTGAAAGATTGGGAGGATTAAGTTAGTAAAAAATGTAATAGACTTCCAAGCACAAAAATGGGTTTCTCATTCCTCCGTGTCCTGCTTCCCCAAGTTTAGACGTGAAAAAGAATATTAAATTTGTCATCATATGAGTTTTCCTGGAATTTTTTTTCTAATTCTCATCTTCCGCAGCGTGATGAAGCCATTTACCACTTTCGGGAGTATGAGCTGATGACTCTCCTGCCTCTTGCGAAATCCCACTACCACCACCGCCCTCAGCAAAATTTTCAATCGGTACTTTTTATTTACTTAGCAAGAGTGAAAGAATGAAGTCAGTCAAGCGCTCCCCCTTTTTTCCACAAAGGCGTAAAAGGTTGGCGGGCGGCTTCGGGAGGAATTCGAGTTTTCATTGTAAACAGAAAATGGGAAGGGAGCTTGAACTCCGGGGAAAAAACTAACCGTGAAGGGTTCACAAGGCGAGAGGAGGTCTTTGCCTCATCGCATTAGTGGAGCCGCGACCACATTAGACAATATAATAATAACTAGGAGAAAGGTTGAGGAAACCTTTAAATGAGCTCCATGGTACAATCGTTTAATTAGTATGATCCCTTCAACCGTATCCAATATCATTATGCTCATCATCATCGTCAACCACCACAGCCTTGTCATCTTTCTTGCTTTGATATTTATTCCCTTTCAGCAGTTGGATACAAATATAATGATGATCAAACCATGATTATGACTGTGCAAGGCTATTTTTAAATATAGATGCTGGTGCGATACATTCATGAGCTCAAGTGGTTTCCATTTATCCCCTAAGGACCACCTTAATCCATTCATAGCCCGCATTAGAAGCCCTAACCATGTAGCTTCATCATCCTCACGCACCACCTCATTCATCGGATATTCTCTTTCTTCCTGATGCAGAAAAAAAAACTCGTGATTTCTTCAAAAATTGCGAAATGAAAAAAAAAAGAAGACCCTGATATTTTGAAGAATGGAAAAGATCCCTAACCAAAGGAACAGTAAAGAGGATTAAACAAGGAGAAAATTTAAGAACTACTCATACTACATTCTTATTTACATTGCTAGTGTACTCAATTTACTTTCCCCCGATATTATACATCCAACTATTAATGCGTAGCGGAAAGCAGACGTTAAGCTCCATTTGTTTCTCCCACTTTCCCCCTATTTCTTCCTTAAATGCCCATATTCTTCGCCAAAGACCATAACTACTTACATTAGTTTTCGAGTATTCCACAATGTGGGCTGTAGAGAGGAAAGGAAAGGGGAAAGGAAACAATTTTTGGTCTCTGCAAATGGTATTTTGACACGTTAGATGAAAAGAAATTGAGTTTGTTCTTTTTCTTAAAGACAATATGTATTCAGTATAAAAGGAGGGATTGCAATCATTCCATACACAGTTCATATTATGCTCTTAGTCATTGTATGAGTAAGAGCACAACACAATATGACATGTCACGTCAGAGAATATAATTTTTTCTCCATTATCTTATTCATCTTTCATTATGGATTAATGCGAGAAATGTGATGGTGAAGATATTATCCCAAATTAGAGTGATCACAGTCGTCACAGTGTTTGCCATCGAAGGCCTATATGGAATTGATAGGAAGGCTGAGCCGAGCCAGTGCCATATTTATTTATGCAGTTTCCCTGCACGATATCTTGGAGCCTTCTCGTTGCTGTAGCTTAGCCAAAGTGAAGCCAATTGGTTTAGACGTAACGGTGTGGTTTTGGTATGATGCTATTATGCATCCGCTTTATGTTCCATTAAAAGGAAGCATTTATTTTTTTTCGGGTAACAGTGGGCCGCTACCATTTGACAAAATCAATAACATCGGCGAAAGAAAAAGAAGCGATTATGACAGTGACATTGGAAGTGGATCAATATCAGAAGGGAAGGAAAACACTTTGTGTAATTTGGCAAGCCATTTTTTATTTTACAGGAACTCTGCCCCGTCGTGCCTTGATGAACTATGGGGCTCTAGAAACGCTCCTGTTTTGACAGGCTGGTGATGATGATGAGAAAATTTACATTTTATTTAGTTTAGCTGGAGCCAAGCCATCATCCCAGAAGCAAGTGGTGGAGCGCAGGGGTATGGTGGCAGTAACGGTAGTTTCTTTCCCAAACAAAAATACAAGACAATATGGCAAGTAATATGTCAAGTGATCCGGTGACATGAACTGACAATTGCTTCCTTCCTCTTTATGACGCTTCTTGTTTAGCTTAACACATTTTTGGTTATTTTTCCTTTCGCCCCGCAAGATGCTTCCAAGATAATATGAATTCCACCATGAGAGTAAACTACTGCAAAAATGTGATCAATATTGGGAATATTGGCATTTCCCAGGAAAGAAAATTTAATAACATGCAAAATAACAGGGCAATATACAAGCCATGTCATTGTCCGTGGCCTAATGACAGTGATACTAGGCAGAATAGTGACGATGTTGATGTGATCAATATGATTATTTATTCAGTGGCAAAGACACTCATTATATCGCTCAGCAAACCATTTATTACACATGTACATGCTGTATATTTGCACTCATCTCAAGCTTCAAACCCCGTCCCTGGAAGAAAAAGAAACTAATAGTCATAGCGTGACATGGATTACCGAGGGGGATAACCATTTTACCCATATGTAACTAGGCATGAGCCCATTTATTTATTTTTTTCAATGGAGGCTCCCTCCCAAAAATAAAAAAATTGGGTGGTTGAGTGGGTTAAGTGTGAAAAAAATAAAGAATGGAATGGAGAAAGTGTGGCAGGGGCATCCATCACAATAAAAACATATATGTAGATATCCAGACTTCCACCATCATATATGCCCTCCACTTCACTGCATACCAAGAGTAAAAAGGTGCTTTCTCAGCCTATCAGAAGGAATTTGAGAGGGGACACGTCACATGAGAAGACAAGGGAGAAGAAAAAAAAACTGGCAAGGGAAGATAGGTGGGAAGTTAATATGTAACTTTGTACCTGTTCACTTTACACTGTGAAGAAAGTGGAGAGTGCTCAAGAGAGAAAATATGGGCAAGCATTTTTTCTACATTACATGCCCATCCACTCTTCACTAAGCTTTGTTGCTTCATGCTTGAACTTGTTTCTTTATATTTTGCTTACAACAGGAAAGTAGATCAATCCAGAGTAATCCAGGTTGATGGGAAGGTGGCTGGAAATATACGAATTTCGAGCGTGACCGTCATATTCTCCTTTCCAGTTAGAGGGGAAAAAATATAAAAAAAGGGAAAAGTGAGAGAAGGGATTTGTTTTGTGTCTGGCTACCATCTCATCGGGACTCTTATAAGGAGGGAAAGGAGGAAACTAAAGGTAAGAAGGTAGTGGAGCAGTTAGCCCTGCTAAGTGACTTTTATTTTTTCCGCTTCCTGGCTTCCGAGAAGTGAGAGGAGAGTCATTTCGTTCCCCAGTCTCAATTTCTTACAGTGTGTGCATCCCTGGTGAGATTAATAAGTCCTTTTTTTCCTCAAGTGAAAATATCTCAAGGAAAGAGAGAGAGAAAGCAGCGTCTCTCCTTTCTCTCCTCACAATACAATGCATCAAAACATAAGTACATATTTTTGGCAATAGGCATAAAGTCATAACGGTTTTAGGTATATTTGTTTGTTATTTACTGTGCTCTATATATATTTATCTAAGTCAGATTGATATCTCCCTCTGTGCTTTTTACATTCTCCCACTCCATCCTTTACAGATGGAGGGCCTGGAGAAGGGGGAAAGCAAAAGGGAGAAAGTAGAGCTCAGATGAAAATTAACTGATTGAAATTGGACACTTTGAGAGGGAAAAGTTAAACTGGATAAAGTCTAAACAATTTCCAAGAATTTTTTTCCCTTCCGCTCTCAACTTCCCTCTCTCGATTGCGTTATTGTTGAGTTGGAGTGGAGAGTGGTGAGGATATATTATATGATTAAGGGCTCCTTGGTGAGCTTTTCCCCGATTGGGGAAAGGCTGTTGGGGTTGGAGAAAAAAGAGTTTATTTTTGGCCCTCAAGTGAATCAGACACTACAAAGGTTTGGATGTAGGTTACCCAGATTCACCATTCTCCCAATTCCTTATCAACAGGTTAGCAGAGGATAAACAAAAAGTTTTCCCATTTTTCCTCACATTAACGAGAACAGGGAGAGAAATGGGTTAACTCTCCCATTAAAAATTAGAAGTTGAGTGAAAGGAAACACAATAATCTTTAGGGAAAACTCGTGTCTCTGACAATTGTTTGGTTTTCCTCAACAATAAATTGCCTCCATACATGATTATCCATCCATTTTACCCAATTTCAACCTGCTCGTCAAACATTATTCACAAGAGAGTTGGGTTGGTGGTAAAGATGAGATATTAAGACAAGCTCTGTCCAACGTCGGACTTTAAGGAAAGCAGGGAACGAAACAAGAAAAGAAATTTGGAAGAGAAAGAAAGTAAAAGAAAGAAAGGGAAGCAGTCGAAGCCAATCCAAGGAAGAACGGAGCCTTGTCGTATTATTTGTCAAGAGCATAAGTGCTTAAATATCCGTTCCATGAAATAAAATAAATTCCGCTTTCCAACTTTTTCTCCCCCTGTTTACTCAAATGTGTATGATTAGATATATACACTGCTTGGCTTGCACTTACTCCCCTTTCCGTACTCATTCAACTGTCAATACAATCACTATATAGTATTTCTAAACATGGGGAAACTTTGAGGATAGTTTCAGGGTGAAAATAGCCGGGGAAGTGTAAGGGAAAGCCTTTTCCCTCCTCAACACAATCATCCACCTCCCATTTCCTTCCACACAGATCAATACTAGGGTGGTGGGAAGGGAAAGGAGCAAGTAAGAAATTAATCAAGAATGTACCAAAGAAAAAAACTTTTGTTTCTTCGACAGAGAGAACAGGAAGGAAAGCATGAAAATGGGAAGGAAATAAGTTTACAAAGGCAATACATGCATAAGTGAAACCGCTTATGATAAAATTTAACGCTACATTACACAGCCAACCTAAAGGAATGGGGAAAGTTGGAGGGGGGAAATCACAGGATAGGATTTATAGCTTTCTTCGTCGGCGTAGACAAAAAAGATGAGGTCTGCTCCCCATTCCTATATTATATATAATGTAATCATTGGAATAATAGGGAAATATTGGGAAGTTGAAATGACATGTAATAAGGGTAAGTATTGCTTACTCCAGAAACCCTAATGTTTGATGAATGACAAGGGAAAGTAACGTTGTCTTTGCTTTTAGTTCCACATCGGAGAAATAAGTGGATTGGGTTGATTGAATTTGAAAATAGAGCAACGTGACCCAAGTGATTCCTCCTTGTCTTGTTTAGGAGCCTACTCATTACTTGGATTGCTCGCCGAGACAAGTAAATTATTAAAAGGAAGGGGAATAATATGATGGTATTAATAGAAACGCGTGTTTGCAATTACTTCCCTCCTCAGCTAATCAATGGGACAGGGGGGAATTAGTTTCTTGGAAAACAACTAGTTTTATTTGCTCCCCTTGTTTACCCATAGGTCACATGGGCCATCATTGGAGATCAGATACAGAAGTGTGCCATCTCACTTGTCCTTGTACGTGATTGTGATGATGATAACTTTAAATTAAAGAGATGTGATTTTGGGGGAGCTGTAGATGGAAACAAACCTATATTTATTTGCTCAAGCCATCTGAAGGGAAAAGGCTAAAATAGGGAGAGGACTAGACATTGAAAAGTAATTAATCCAAATTTTCGGTCTTTTTAATTTCATCCTTTTGCTCCAACTCCTCTGCTTTGCTCTGTTTCGGGCTGGGAGAGAAACAAGAGTAGGCTCAAAGGGAAGGTTTAAAGGGATAACCTTTATAAATCAAAGGGATAAAATAATATGCAAAGGTTAGAGGAAGGTTATTCCCATTCATCATTTATCATGCTAAGAACATCGTATCGTCAGCCTCACATGAGTAGAAATCAGGAACATTTTGTTCAAGCCAAAGAAATTACATCCTTGCTCATCCAGTCAGCTTAGCAGCTTTTCCCTTCAAATGAAAGGAGAAATTAGGGCGGATTGTTTTTCTGAAACAGGAATGAATAAGTGGAAAGAGATGGGATGTAATAAGAGGAATGAGTAAAGGAGAGATGAGTGTCTTCCATTAGCTCAAAGAGATGATGACGAAGCTGCTGAAATGTTGTTGACAACGGGATTTTACAGAAGAAAGGGGAAAGGGGGAGGATACCCTTCATATTTTTAAAAGGAGGCTCCTTCAAGGGGAAAAAATCATCGTCACCATCTTCGTCCCCCTAACCCCTCTTCCCCGTGTGCAAACACGTCAGAAACAAACATTTTTAGATATGAAGTGACTCGAGCTTGACTGTTTTCTCCAAAGGGGGAAAAACAGATGGGAAAATGTGTGTCTGGACTAGTTTTTTCTCACTTGACTAAAAATGGAGCTGGTCCTCAATTCCATCATCATCCTTTAACCATGTCGCTTGTAACACACAGCTACATATATGCGCTCCCCACATTTAAGTTTATCTATTTATTTTCCTCTTGGAAGCCCATTAAACAAAATTATTTTTTAAAGTGGCTGACAAGCAAACACAAATGTTTTACAACATCCATTTCAAAAAGTATTAAAAGCATTCATAACAACATTCTCTTTTGAAATTCCTCATTACAGAAGTTCAGCAAGATCCAGCACAATCCACAGCAATTTGCCAATTAGAGGGGCACCATGATCCCTCTCCTACTTGCGATGGGGTGTCTCACCGGCATCCAAAAAAACTGCCCTCATCCGACGCCCATCATGAACTGTAAGTTTATGACAAAAGGGATTCCTTTTTATCTCCACCTGAATCAGATGCACCACCTGCTACACCTCACGCAATCTAATCTAATGAATTGTATCGTCATCCAGAAACCACCGCTCCGCCACATATGCTCTTTGCAAAAAAAACATGAACAACTTTTCAAATCTCTTCTTCCGCCTCCAAACCATTTTCTTAGATTGACCTACTTTCCCCTTTTGAATTCTCCTCCTGTTTCCCACCAACTTCCCCTTCATTTAATGTTTGCACATAAGTTCCTACATGAGGAAGTACTCTGAAGACAAAGATAGAAAGCGTAAGAGTGGAGTTGACGGCTTATACCCATTACTACACTCACCTAGATAAAAAAAACTGCATGTCGGTGAGTCGGCTCTCTTGAAAAGAGAGAGACAAACACAAACTTGCTTGCTTTTCTTCCTCCTTTCTGGAGGAAAACAACCCTAAGGAAAAACTTTTTATTTTCCATATTCACATAAGAACACAAGACTGATAATAGGGCTAAATGCATTTACACAGCTTGTTTCTTCAAGAATGGAGGACTCAAAAAGGAGCATGACGATGATCATGATGATGACGATATTTATGTGGGCATTACTTTACTTTACTACTTCATCCTACTCCTTATATCAAATAGCTAACATTAGTCATGCAGGTTAGGATGGGAAAAGGGGAGAGAGTGAGTAAATTGGAATGAAGAGCACTTATCTCCTTTCTCCTTCATCTTTTCTCCTTTCGCAGTTTTTTCCCCTTCTTCTTTCGCCACGAACATGAACAAGAACAAGAGGAGGGAGAAGGAGAAAGTGAGGCCTGGAGGCTCTCCAAAGTTTGATGAAATGTGAACCCAATCCCTTTCACTCTCATAGTTTTTCCTCCCTCCACTCCAAATATATTATACTTTTTGCTTCTCGTTTAGTTCCCCTTTAAGCTTATTTTGTTTCTTTTTCTCTCATCATCATCATCATCATCATCAGCATGATCAGCATCAGTATCAAGGCACCAGCCTCTTCTTTTTTTCTGAGGTCCGTATCGGTTCACTGATAGTTAGGAAGAATGGTGGATTGCGTCATGTCATCATCCTCATCCTTCCCTCCATTTACCAAGGAGGAATATAATGGTAAAAGTTGAATACATAAGCCTTTCTCTCAGTGTTTCGCAACCGCATAAGAAGAAAAAATTGGGAAAAAGAAAATTGCAAATCGCTTCAAATTCCATCGACATATTTTTTATTTATGGATGGAGAGGGTGGAATCGGATAACGCGCTAGGTATGCTTTACGTGGAAATGAAATCAGGCGAGTTGATGTAGCATGGGATGGTTCACTACAGCTCATTGCTTGGGTTGAGATTGTCGTCGATGCTGGTAGTGAGCTGGATCTGCTTGCTTGATATTGTCATTTAAGTAGAAATGAGGGGAGGGGGAATAAGTTGGAGACTTACATGACAAAAATCTTCATGTAATGCTTTCCCCCTACTTTATGCCCTATTTTTTCCATGAACAGAATCAGGTGGATGATTGTGGAACAATTTTTTTTATATATTCCAAAGTGCTTAAATAATGAATGGGATTTTTTTGGAAGGGAATCTCTGAAAGGTTTTCCGACCAGCTCAAGTTTCAATATATATTTTTTTCTGTGGAGGCTGCCTCCACAAAACCTCTTGCATTATGAATATGTTTCGAGGGGAAATAATAATTTACACAATTTTTCCAATTTTCCATGCAAAATGTTTGCCAACCTTTTTTCCAGGATGAAAATCAACCAATATAACGACTTTAATGGAACTGAACCTTTTCATAATGTACCTCTTTGAGTAGGGCCATCCAAAAAAAAATCTTTCCATTAGGGAGAGCGTGACGTGCCTCCGTGTATTGAAAAGAGGGCAAATTAAATTAAGCCATTCTAAGGTCTAGTCGTCCGTCCGTTCGTGGTTTGAATATTCATTTCATTAAGGCTCCGATGTATGGATGCACTGTTTTCATTTGCTTTTGGCAAAACGAGAAAGACCCTAGCAAACCCCCTCTTCCCCCTCACATTTAACAGTCATGTAGTTGATTTAATATATGGGATGGTCTACAATGGGAAACCATGACAAACCCTAACATTACCCAGTATGCAAGCTTTAGGAAAGTAAAACAAATAAACAAACAAAAACCCTCCAATACAAGTTTTGAGTTTGATGTAATGAAAACTTTAAAAATAGAAGTTGAAGAAAAATCAAAGGGGGTAGGCTTCACTTTCGGGAACTCAAATCACTCCAGGCATATACATTGACATGTAAAGGGCAGAGATAAGTAGAATGTAGCCAAAAATAAATAACTGAAAACCGCTCAATTCTCTCTATTGTATTGCGTTCTTATTTAGTCTCTAACAACTTGGTTCAGGGAATTTCAAACAGTGCAATATTTAAGAGGATTGAGTCTTAAAAGTCTGACAAATTTTGATCCATTTCCATTTCATTCATTTCAGTTCATTTCTTGTTAAGATCAGTCCTCAGTCAATAGATTATGAACTTTATGAGTCTTGGCGAGCTTAATTGTAACATCACAATGACATTAAGTCAGATTGAAATTTCACAAGTACATTCACTCCAAGTTTTTATTTATTTATTTATTGTGCCTACTTTCCTGTACAGGTTTTTTTTTTAATTTTGGGAGGATATTATAACAAACTCATGTTAACATTATGTTAACTATAAGGACGATTGTTAAAATCTTTCTCAAAATGATTGCCTGGGAAGATTCAGTTGGTTTGGGTTTATTTCTTCAAAACTTTCCCACAAAATAAATGTCCTTCAACTGACATTATTGCTGGCATTAGCAGCACAATAAGGGCGTTTTGTACTGATGTCGTTTGCGTTAAAAGTAGCCATATTTTTCCCACTTTTGTCCCTTCATTTTTATTATTATACCCCTTTTAGGATCCATTTCACTTGTTATTTAACTGCAAATACAAGTATAGTGAAGTTATATTTCGGGATGAAAGCCTTGTTGAGAGTGCAGCCTCTCAAAAGAGTTTTCTTTGTGTGATTTTTTTTTTGCAAAAGATTATTCAAAGCCCATTTAACTCGAGAGAAAAAAACGGTCATTTATACCCTGCTATAGTTAGTCAGCGAGTTAATTTTATTTCCGTTTTTTGGTGTTTTTATGTTGAAAATGAAGGATTTTTATGCCAGGGCTATAATCCTCACCATTATTCTTGCTCTTGTGGAATGAGAAGTTGTTCAAAGAGAGGAGGAAAAAAATGGAATGGTTTTTAGTTGCGGAAAGTGGGTGAAAATGAAATGTTTCCAGCATTTTAAGGGTTTTCTTTTGATGGGCTGTTGTTATTTCGTTTAACATATAATATGCTGCTTGTAAAAGTGTTTCACAAGTGGGATATGACCAGGATTTAATAGGATTTTCCTAATTTTGCTCATTTAGTTGGCCGATTTGTTTTATTTTATGGGAGGACGCACTTCCCTCCGTCCCATTTTACTATTTTTTACAGTGGATAAACAAGTGTTCCACGTGGGAGGGGAGGAGGATATAAGTAAAACGGGGAATTACATGGATACTCCATACCCCGTTCAAAGGACGCTTTAAGGGTGTTTATGCATGGCTGAAATTCTGAATGAATAATTTAGTTTGGAAATGCGCGGATTGGAGACGGACTCTACCGCACTGTCGGGAGCCCGTAACTGGGCTTCTGTGTTATCCTACTCTTTTAGCCACTTTTGCAGATTGAAGTTTTAGTCCAGCCAGAAATTGCAATTAGTCTGAAGCCGTTCGATTAATTAACTATGATTCGTGTATAGCCACGTTTTTGGGAACACAGCCACATGAAACAACAGAGTAAATATGGAGCGAAGCTTGTAGCTGAACTAAAAATTGAATTTGTTCATCTGGAATGAATAATTTTACTCCTTGTAAAAATGTCGACATCAGGATAAATTACGAGAGCGGTATATTTATACCTAGTCATGTAGAGATAGTATGATGGGAAGAAACATTCTTTTTTACAAATCTATTTAATGAAACAAAGGAAATAAACATAAATACTCCTCAAAAGTATTTTAACGGGCTAAAGCTTACAGTAAGTTTATCATAGTTTCGGAATATTTCAGACGTTATTTCCAGATCAGATCATTTGTAGAGAAAACACTCTAGAAAATACTTTCTTGGATTGTGCAATCTAAGAATGAATCTGCAAAAATCCGGTCTATGTATTAGTTTATGTATATCTGGAAAGGATTTGCAATGTAAGACTCTTTCCAACAATTTACCAGCATCTTTCCCCCAACTTACGTAAATGCTTGATAATCTGCCCATAGACTAGTAAGTACACCTATTGCTAAGTAATACTTATATTTAGTTAGTTTTTCTTAAGTTGGAACCTCATCCCAGCTTGGTTTTATTCCTAAACCGTTCCAATGCTTTTCAAGCCCCTCCACTCAAAACTTGAAGCTTTCCGTTTATTCGCTCCACTCCCCTCTCAAATTAATGAAATCATCTTAAAGCCTATTCCTTCCCTGTTTATAGTAGAGTAACTTATTTTTCCTAAACCTCATCAAGCTGGATTTGTTTATTTTTTATATTTATTCCACAGATCAACTCAAGAATATCTGGAGTCCGACAAATCCCTTTCTTGCCAAGAACTACGAGAATGGGACCTGGGTTAAGAACAGCTCCGGCATCGATATGAGGATGCTTGTTGGACAGAAGATTAAAGTGGCTCTTGTGAAAGTGAGATGATGGGTTTCCAAGAACATAATTATATTAAGTATTATTTTGATGGGAAGACAAGTAGTTAAAGCCCCTTTTGATGGATATTTTCAGGAAGCTCCTTTCGTGAATTGGACCGAACCAGGGAATAACAGCTTCACCGGGGTGGCCCGCACGATTCTTGGGGTGTTCCGAGAAACTCTGGGTTTTGACTGGGAGCTGGTATTTCCGGAGAAGGGGAACAATGATGTGGGACTACCGGAGGAAGGAATGAGGGGCGACAATGTGAATTTCACTGGAGTGCTGGGAATGCTTCAGCGAGATGTGAGTAGAATTGCATCACAGACATGCTAATTTATCTTACTATTTTCCCACTTCAAAAATTACACGCTCTTCAATTAGTCAAATGAAAAAGTCCCTTGGCATGTTCACATGTTCCTTTCAACACTTTGCCCACATTATGAAATATGGAGTGATGCACACAGCTCACAACTTACTCCAGCCAACAGTTATTATCATACATATGTGCGGGCATGTGAAAGGATGTGTAGGAAGGTTGATACTTTCCATATCATTTTGCAATTACTTTCAGACATTGTGGAAGATAAGTCGTGTAAAGTACCACAGGAAGGTGGAGACTTGGCTGGGATATTGTTTTTTTTGCAAATCTGATTACAGAGCGCTGTCCACAAAGGAGAGCAAGAGGTCAGGGAAAACTTGTCTGCGTTGAAACTTGCCTCTGAATTTAGATATATCTTCCTAAATAGCATGTTGAAGCCAAGTATGCTTCCCATCAACCAGTCAACTTTCTGGATTAATTTAATCAAGGAAACCGCAGCAGGACTAGGGAAAGCGGAATGAATATAGTTAGATGGCCTGGAAACGACGGCGAAGCTGTGCTAGTGGGGGGAAAAGTTTCATTCTGCATTAGAAGTAAATATGAACGTGCCATCAAGGTGAAAAGAGATCCCTCCACTAAACAACTTTCTCCTCGAGAATATTTCAGAAATATGGCCAATTTAGTCCCGTTTATTATCCCCCGGCCCCTACCTTCTCCCCATTAGAATCTCGGGGAATATCTGTTGAGGTGTGGGTAGGTCTGTCTAAATCAGGATCAAGTCTGACAAGAACCCAAGAAAAACAAACAAAAAGCTTCAAAATATTTTCCCCCCAGTTTTCAGTTCCTGGTAATGGAGGGTGACGGTGAAGGGAACTTTGAGGCACTTAAAAGGGTTTATTTTTTTATGTATTTTTAAAAACACGTTTTTTAATGCGTATCCTCCTTTCTAAACAGGAAGCGGACATAGCGGTAACCTACGTGAGCATGTTGCCTGAAAGAGTTGCGCATTTCGATTTCTCCCGACCATTTGGGGAAGAGAAGTGGATGATTATGATGAGTCGCCCCCAGGAGACAACGGATGGTGATGGTCTTATCGCTCCATTTCAGCCTGAGGTAAGGATAGAACTAAAAGGGTGTAGAGAGGATGATGCTTTGGGATTTTTTTGCATTTAGCTGAGCATTTCACTTTTGTTCAAATAAATCTCCATAGACAAATGAATCGAGTGGGATAAATGTTTGTGTTTGTTTGTGAGGTAGAAAATGATATTAAAGTACGGCTTGTCCTCCTTTCATGTTTATGCTCTATTGCTTAATTCGGTTTCCTCCTCAAGGCGCATACCTATATTGGGAGATGATTGGACTCAAATTTGAGAAAAATCAGATATCCCCTTCATTCTTGGAGAATCATAAATAACGACAAACACCCTCGCTCCATCACTTCTTTGAGTTCTCTAGTTCTCAACAGCAGCATGTCCACGTCTTCAGAGGAGGATGTGAACCATATCCCATGCAAAAATATTGATGCTCGTTGCAACGCGAAGAGGACAAGCCGATTAGAAACGACACACAAACTCCACTTTTATCTCTTCACATGACTGAATCCTTTCCCCGTCTTATTCCCACACAACACATACTTTCTTGTGTGTGGGCCTCCAAATCCATTATTATCTCCGCCCAGTTGTTTCACATGACGGAAAACAAATGAACTGGCTTAGAAATGCCCCGCTGTCATCGGGGGAATAAGCGGGGGGAAGTAGAGCGGAGAAAGTGGCAGGGGAAAAGAATATGAAAATTAATAAATACTGTCCTAAACTTATTTTATTCGGTCAATGTAGCTGACTGCTGATAAGGCAAAAGTTATGATGCTGTTCCCACTCCGTTCGTCACCTAGCTTGAGAGGTAGAACGGATATTTTTTTCTCTGGACAAGAATTAAATTCCAAAAAAATGAATAGTTTTCACATTCGTTTGTCGATTTTCTCAGAAGGACGGAACTGGTGACATTGTTACCCGTTGGATTGCTACGGGTGGAAATAGGGAAAGTTTCCTTTTCTCCAAGATGACGTAAACTGGGAGGATACATATATTCTGATCCGATATCATCCCAACAAAAAATCCAATACTGAATGCATAATAATATGTAAGATCACAGCATCAGGAACACATTATACGAGAACTGCTACTGGATTCCATTTCTATTCATTCAGTTCAGCTTATTTCTTCCTTTTTCTGCAGCTAGTCAAGTGTGAAGAGCGAAAAAAAGAGACAGGAGAAGGTAGATATGCATTTTTACCCGGTCTTTTTATATTCTTTTTGGGATCGGATCCAAAAAGAGAGAGAAAGATCGAGAGATGAAATGAAAGTTGCCATCCTTTTTCCTCCAGTAATAGTAACCAACAGAAGAAAAAAAGTTGTTGCCATTTTGGAGGCAAAGAAAAAAGTTGTTTTGTTGCGAAACTACAAGGTTCAAGGTATAATATAGGACAGAAGTGAAAGCTGGATGGAAAAAATGTCATTCGTGACAGAATACCTCTCTTTAGTTTCGAAAAAGGTATCTGGAAAAAGAGGGAAAAAGGTAACATTTTTTTTGTTTTAATGCCTTTTCCCCTCCTTAAGCAACGAATAAGGTTGGGGGAGAGGAAAAAAACATAATCTATTTTGTTCTGATTGTGAACCTCTGTTAAAAAAGTAAAATGGAAATCGCTCTCCAAATTCTAGTTTTCCTTTTTCGAATAGAAATGCATAGTTTTTTTGAACATTGGATGGGAATATAAAAGCTAATTTGAATGAGAGATGGAGTCACCTAGAATTATATAAAGTTATCACATATTTTGCGACAATTTTTGAGGGGTTCCTCTTCTGAAAATGTTTTCTGGAAAAAGATGACGCTATTTTTAGAAGAAAAATGTTCCAGCTTGTCTCTAACTGTGTTCACTGCACATGGTGATTAGGGTAAGGTGCAAACAAAGTGTTGTTCGCTCCGCCGTGGAAAATAAAGTTGTTTTTACAAGGTGAGCTGTATGTATGGCATGGTGGGATAGTGGTTATGGGCTGAGTTGGCTTGCTTGCATCAAGTGAAAAGTTAATTTTGCTTGTTATGCCCCGTCGTAAAAAGTTGAAAGAGAAGTTTTGCTAGCGTGCCGAATTCTCCCCCGGTTGTGGAGCTTCCCCCGAAAAAAAAAACTTGTCTGGGAAAACTGAGGAGGAATGGGATGTGATGTGACAAGGATGGCTTGTTGTAAATGAACGGAGTGAGAGAGCGAGATAAACAAAAATGGGCAATTTTCTTGTAGAGTAAGGGTAAAGTGCTGGAGTTTGACAGAGTCATTCATTTCCCTATCCCTGGGTGACAGTAGAAAATGTGCTTTTGATTGTGACCTTCCCAGTCGGCGATATAGGAATGGGCGAGGGAAATGAATAGTGGAAATGTGCGAGCTCCTGAGCACCGGCCTTCATACTTATCCAAGATCCTTCAGAAAGTATAGCTATATACAGGGTGGAAGTTAGTTATATTATTATTTTCACACTGATCTCCTTCCCTCCACTTTCCTCGCAATCAATCCAATGTCAACGACAACGCACAAATTTCCCTTTCTTGCAGTGCCACTGGCTTCCTTAGATGAGATTAGCGTGTCCATGGAGAATCGGGAAAGGAGGGGAAGACGAAGGGGGAAATAAAATAGATGAAAGTGACATTAAGAGTGGGGAATATATATTCCAAGTTGGACTTTGGGAGTGAAATCAGAATCTTTCATCAATCTGGCTCCTCGCATAGCTCTCATCCGCATTCCTGATCAATATCGCCTTTGCTCGCTGCTCCCACTTCCAGAGGACAATTTAAAATTCGGAGAAAGGAGATGGGATGTGAGAGAAAGTAGGTTTTTGGTGGGGATAATGGAATCTATTTTTTGGATATGTGCTTAACGGGAGATAGGGAGAGCAACAAGCTTCTCCTTTTTCAACCCATGTAACAAGATGATGACGTGGATGGCGGAGGACTTGCCATTCTTCTCCTCCCCAAATATGTGCCATGCCGCTTTGCTGCTGTTGACGGAGACGGATCTAATAGAAAAGCAATTTCTTTTCTGAGAGCAAATACATCGGCTCCTGTTGACGAGCGGGAGGAGAGCCAGGGAGTAAGAGCACAGCTGGAGCGTTGTTGTGTAGATTTTACATTAATTACTCTGACTGGTTGACTGACTAGGAAGGAATGAGCAGCCCCAACAGTCCGGCATGATGTGAATGCTTATCAGTTCCTTTTTTCTATTGGGTGGCGGTGGTGTGTGGTGTTAGGTTGGCTGGCTTGGGGACTTTGTCGCATTCACTTTAGCAGTCTCCCCATTACCACACCACCATAAAAAAACCGTCCATAGAAGTGTGCCCTTCTTTTTCCTATCTCCCTTATTGGGAATGGCAAGACCGGTGACACCCCAAACACGAAACAGCATGAGTCTTTGTTAACGCTCATCCTCCATTCGCCTCCAGTCCACTAAATAAGTCAGAGACAAAGGGGGAATCGGGAGTTTAGCTCTAATAGAAAAGAATTCTCAAACTATTCCAACCAGTTAATTTTATAGCAAACAGGCATGTTTATGTTTATTGGAAGAGGATAGGGAAGGTGTCGGTCTTTTCGTTATTATAAGTTTACATAAGCGGAGGAAAGCAATCTCAAGCATGGAAACCGCCTTCACTTCAGTTTCATTTCACTGGAACTGGTGGGGACGGGAATGAGACTTGACAGGAGTGCAGAGTCTCCAGCCCAGTCACCCACTCACTTTCCCCTCCTCATGGATACTAGCAATAGGCGCCCTGTTTAATGCATGAACTGGACTAAAAAAATATCCCCCACTCTCTAATATAAAGGCTAAATGGTAATAAATGAGCACTACATTATTCAAATGGGAAATACCTACAAATCTTACATAATACAGAGATATTACCTACACGTTCCTTAATGGGACTTGGAGGACCCATAAATATCTTCATTTCCAATTTCTTCCCCCCGCCTAAAATACATTTAATGATTTAATGGTCTATACAAATGTTTAAAAGTACGGCGGAATTGGGGCAACATAACAAGGCGCATTTATTTCCCCGGGATATATACCCTATTTTTTGCCCATTAAGATAAAGCAGAGCACGACGTGCAGATTCCCTCTGCCCAAATATATTTTCCATTAAGGTCAATCCTTCACATGGAAGCCTTCATCCCATCCATATAGCTACTAGGAAGAGTGCTGGTGACGACATTGTCTGAACTTGGGGAAAGGGAGAGCAGAAAAGAAAGTGGAGAGGATCCCATGCATTCATTCATGATATCATCGTGCCCAACAAAATAGATATAAAGTGGATGATGATTGATGATGACAGCTAATACTAGCTTTACACTGGGAGGAATAATATCCAATAAAATATTTATTGAAATTGTATTGCTTCATTAGCTCCTTCCGCTCTCGTGGAAGAGACTGCTTGCTCAGATCCCAATCCAAATCCTGTTGCTGACCTGACTCCCACTGTTTCTGACTTGTTCCGGTAGTAATTAAATTGGAGTTTATCCCTTGCGGGGAAAATTGATGTATTATTGTTTCTCAGAGTAGATGACTCTGACTCTATATAGAATTGAGTTGGATGATGGTGATGATGATGATGATGACGTTGTTGTCGGCGTTGGGGAACGATGTGAGCAGATGGGATATATTGCAGAGCAAAAAATTAACCGGGTCATAATCAAATCCGTAATGTAAATGGAATGGAAGAAAGTGGCAGAAAAAGTTGGTTAGCATCAACCGCCATTGTTGTGGAGTCATAGTCGTAAGGAGAAACATCGGCTTTGTTTGTTCTTTCGCCATTCATTCCTATTCACAGGGATATCCCATTACATATTGCATTCCCTTCTATTTTCCACTCTCATTGTTATTGTTGTCTGGGAGCTGGAGGAGAGAGAACAAAAAAGGGATGTTATTTTTGGAAGAGAAATAAATGGCGACAGTTCTTTTTTTTATTATTTCCTCTCCTCTTCCCAATCTCTTTTTTTGTTCCTAACAACCAAACCCCCCACCACCCCTTCGAAAAGAATAAAGACGGCTCGGAGAATTATAGGCCGTAGTGATGACTCCGGTTTTGGAGTTTGGAAAAAGGCTAAAAAGAGAATTCATGTTGTGGCCTCCTTCCTCCTCCATATATTTACGTGGGGGACCTTCACCCATCAGCCAGTAAATTTTACCTGGGCGCAGAAATGCGAAATGGCAGCAAAAACTAAGGAAATAAAAGTCGTCGTCTTCTTCATCTTCCCTTTCCAACGTGCTCCTAGTCTGAAACTCTCCAGCCACCAAGTACACCAGTAAAATAGTTGTCAAGTGAGTGATAGAGGTGGAAAAGGTAGGGAAGAAAAGCTAAAGTAAAAATAAAAATAAAATGCTCTTGTTTCCCATTTCCCATCCAATGTCTACATCTTATCCATGCATATACAGATCCCCCAAAGAAAAGGGAAAAAGTGGAGGATAACAACCAGCAATAAAAATAAAATGAAGTTGAATACGCAAGAAAAAAAAGTTGTGTTCTGTTTTTTTCTCTCTTTCTCTCCTTCTCGAGAAAAAAAAAGCTGAAGAGGGAAAGGCCCCATGTGACCTGCCATGCCAGGCACCTCCAACTCCAAAAGCAACAAAAAAAATGCTAAGGCTAGATCTAACTCTCAGACATCAGCTTGGGATGTACATAAGAGATCATCTTCCCTCCTATGATTCTTCATAAGAAGACGCAAATGAGTGAATGGGAGTAGGATTACTTAGATAATGGAAGGGGAAAAAGTCGCTCCTTCCAACCCGTCTTGAGTACAACCATATATACATTCCTCTTGCTTATCCTTCTCTCCTCTTCTTACGTGCTTCCCTCCAGAGATAAATATCAAAATTGAATGTAACTTTCTCCTGTCTGGCGATAAGTCAGAGAAAAATTGTAGTCTTAACAGCTTCCCATTTCCCAAACATGAGTATGAGGAGCAAGTATAAAAACATTATAACTGGATTGGCTCCTTCCTCTATAGTCATATACGTTGAGTATTGCATGATCCCAAATATATTTTAACAAGTTTATGAAAGTTGAGGATGAAAGGGTTACTATTTTACTATGTTTTGGACTCCTCTCCTCTCTACGTCGGTTATTTGGATGGGGAGAGATAAGATGAAGCAAAAGTTTTTCTTTCTCTATGTTGAGTTGACTCATTCAGTTACATTTTTTTTCTGTGGAATGTTTTATATCTTTATCATAGAGCAAAGATTTTTTTTTCAAGAGATATGGACTACTTTTCTGTACGGCTCGCTTTTTATGTTTCTTCGGGATGAATGATGTTGATGAGGGAAGGTCGCTGTGTTCTTTCTCTTTTGAGAGGAGTTCCTGCTCTCCTTAATATTTTTTTCTCACATTCCGGAATCCTTTCTCTTTCCCTCTCTAATATCGTCAGGGAGGCTGAATGGCAGCTGAAATAATATGTGAATGAGGCACAATAACTGAAAAATTTGTGGCGTCTTTTTATTTTGGGTCGGGATGGTTTCGTTAAGGGGCCTTCAGTCTATTTTTAGTTAGTTATGGGATTTTACGTGTGGTGTTTTGTGTTTGGTGGTACAGAATCCTCCCAAAAAATTTAAGGGCTGTAGCAGTTATTTTTATTTGTGTCACTCACTCACTTTCAAACTGCTGTGTATGTATTATTAATGTAGGTGTAATGAAACAATGTACAGTATATACATGGAAGGGTTTTTTGTTTCTCGATGGAGGAAACAACCAATAAAGGAATGGATTCCATAAGGGCCAAATGTTACTTTTTCCCTTGTCAGGCTTACCTACACTGACACTGTCAGTTTTGTTCTGTTGGTACGCTTTCTCCGTACATTATTTTTTGTTTTCTTCTCACTTTTCTTCCCTTTCCCGTGTAATCAAGACCGGCATAAAGACGGGAGCTCTTTGATATGAACTGAAGTCGTGTGAGGAAAATTGGGAATGTGCGCGCTGTACGCCTGCCAAATATATAGTTTTCTCCGTGCCAAGAATAGTTTTTCGGACAGGGAATTTCTCCAGATTTGTAATTAAATCCGGTTAATATGCGGACCCGTCTTGGGGTGGGGTGGCACCATAAGAGGAACTGAATGAAAGTGGGTCTGACAAAATGAGACTGCTATGGTATGGCCTATTAGTACCTCATATATCATTCGGTGTGATAGGATATGATCCTTCGCCCAGGAAGTTTTAATGCATGGTCATGGACCATTTATAGATTGAATGGGATCGCAATACTCAACTATTTTGGGAGAAAACGGTGTGGGTGTTATGGACATGGCCAGTCATAAATGAAAACTACTTGTTGTGTTCTCGCAAAAAAAAAATCCCATGTGTTTTCCCATTTTTTTGCGATTCGCAAATTCCAAAAACCCCAATCTCAAACGTTTATTCTCCAGTTTTCTTTTCGGTTATGGTCTTTCCCGAAAGTGAAGCTGGTGAGGATGATGATGACATGAAGGTGGTGGTGTAACAATAAGATGAGGACCGAGAGTGTGCTACGTGACCTCAAAGCCTATTTGCTTAAGACTTTTTACTAACTACAAACTTAATTCTCTCGCAGAACAGAAAATATTCTGCGGGTGGGAAAATTTATATCAGACTGCAATAACAGGACTTGAGCTTCTGAGCTTCTGTACTCATTCATTGTGGGGCCTGATGCAGGCTCACGTCTCTGGAAAAGCGCTTTGCTACGTGTGGGATGCTCGTCTTGGAAGGCTAAAAATATCTGGAGACATGTCGTTGTTCTGATTTCACTTAGCTGGCTTGGAGGAGAAAATAATACAAATTTTTTCCATTGCATTTTTCCCTTCACCAGTTCTTACCTGTGCGAATGAATCCATAGCTTGGTGAGTCTTCCTCCTTTCCTTGGAATGGGGATGATTTGATTTGGTACGATATGAGACTGTCCTTCCACCACGCTTATGTGCTATACTCTGACTTCTCTAAATGGCTTTCTCCCTTTCGTTCCAGAGAGTCCATTTGTAAAATGTCATTTCTTTCTAAGGTCTGTATTTTGGTTCCTATGCAAGTGGCACAGAGTCATGTAATCTCAGCATTATATTCACTTCATGGAAATCTCATTGCTTGGAAAAAGGCATGAAAGGTAAAGACGGGAAGTATCTAGGTTGTTGTTTCTTTTTCATCCAATTCCGTCTGATTATTTTTCCTGCAAAAAAAATAAAATGTAAGCCCGGACTTCAAAAATAATGTGGAGTGGAAAGGGAAATCATATTACTAGATCCACCTTGATCTAGTTAGATGTTTCTGGAGTTATATGGGATATGCTTGCCTAGCCTGTGTGAGTATAGGGAACGGAATGTAAACACGGTTGGGAAAAGATGAGGAAGTGAAACTTGAGCTTCTTCATCTCATCTCCCACTTAACATTTTTATTTTGGGGAGGGAGCAGGGAAAGAAATTACAGGAACAGATAAATGAAAGTAGATTCCCGTATTTCCACATCGCTTCAGGGGAGCCAGCGGAAAGACAAACACTAAACACGCAAGATGATCATGAGCTGCTAGCCTCTTTAAAGTGGTATATTCCACAACATAAATAAATTGGAGGAAGCATTTTCCACCAACCTTATCATTCATTTTTATGAGGTAGATGAAACAGATAATGATTATCATGGTAATGTAATGGCTTTTAAAAAATAGGCTTATTTATACGCTTAGTAAAATAGCTTACCTGGGTTTTCCCCCCTTTCCCTCAAACGTTATTTCACTCTCGGGCGAGAGTAAATGCAATTCACAAAACCTGTCATAAAAACTTTGCTAGAAAAAAAATCCGCGGAATGGAAAAGACGAAAACCTGCCTGGAAGCAACCAGGGCGTAGAAGCGTGGAGCCGGAGCGTAAAGAGAGAAAGGAGGCGGTAGAAAAAAATAAAGTTAAGTGAGATGACAAGTGACAAGAAAATGGGTTGGTGCCGACGCCCGCCACTACCACCACCACTCTATATAATACCCAACTTGAGTTTTTTTTCTTTTGAAAATTCCACCTCATATACGTCAGACATTATTACAGTTATTTTCTCTGCGAGAGGGAAAGCAAGTGAAGTTCCCTTGCTTTCATTTCAGTGTCAGAATCCATGCTTCTGGGGCAAAACATGTTGATGACGGTTTTGCTTATTATTATGACTGTGATTATGCCGCTCTGTCGGAGAGTTTTTTCTCGAGAGTTTTAACCAGGAGAAAATGCTTTTTATGGTTAAATCATGAATTTTCATTTTGTGAAAACAGGTCTGGTACTATTTGCTGATCTGTTTGGTACTGATGGGACCCCTCTGCTATGCAATGATTCGTTTTCGATGTTGGCTCTGTAAAGGACATCAGACACTTGGACAGTATTATGGGATCGGATCTTGTGTCTGGTTTGTGTATGGAGCGTTGATGAAGCAAGGCTCTGTGCTCAAACCGATGGCGGGTATGAAAATGACGCTTTATTAGATTTCGCAGTTTTTGGGTGCTTTATACCCTCATTTAATTTGCACGACAAGATGTGACGTGGTTTCCTTGTGATGAGATGGAAATTTCTCATCTTGGATTAGCATTTCTCATGTAGTTGAGCTTATTTGTCTTGTGTGACATGAGCAGATTGTATTTACTTTTAGACTTGTCAAACAACAAGTTTTTCTCATTTCAAAAGCTTCAAAACCTCTTGAGCCTGACTTAATGGCCTTCGTGAAATGAGAAAGTAATGAGAAATCGCAAGTTTGGTAATAAATGCTGTGGAATTCTTTAATTATTATTTTTTTCTTCTAAAGACTCTACCCGAATATTATTTGCGACTTGGTGGATTTTTGTAACCATCCTTACGGCCTTCTACACTGCTAACTTGACAGCCTACTTGACCCTCTCCAAAGTACCCATTCCGTATGACAGGCTGGAGAAGATTGGCTACAGGGATAAGTGGATCGTTCGAAAGGGTGATACTATGGAATACATATTGAAAGCTGGTGGCACTCCAAATGACGGAAGATTCAATCCGAACGTGTCATATTCCATGGTAAGCTTATTTCCCAAACTTTAGAAATGACATTAAAGTTACATAATCTGTTTTTAAACTCCTCTCAATCAAATTGGATTTTAAAATTGGACACAAACCACCCTTCCATACAAAATAGACAGGGCAGCAGTGGCCGGAATTCAAGAAGGTTCGCTACAACTGGGAAAAGTATGGGAAATTCCTGGACAGCTACAAAGAAATCATCGAGACGGTCCGAAGACAAAGTAAGTGGAACAAGTGGGATTAATTTTGCTCCATAGTTTGGAAGAAAACGAAAGAGAAGAAAAAATATCTACATTCCTCTCGTCTGTCACTTTCAGAGTATCTGCTCCTTGATGAGGAAAGTCGAGTGCAACGGATCGTTTACCGGGATTTTAGAGATCAGTCGAAGAAGAACACTCCGCTTCACAAGAGATGCGCCTTCATCATGAGTAAAAAACCTGTGTTGAGGATCCCATACGGGATGGCGTTCAAGAAAGGCTCCCCATTAAAACGAATATTTGATCCTGTGTAAGTATCCAGTTTTTTAAGCTCTGCTTCCATGATTACGAAAGTTAAGCTATTTCCCTGCTCCAAAGTTTCTAGTGTAATCAATAAGAAAATGACAAATGAGGTGGTGGATTTTTTTCCCCGTCCATATACTGTGCAAAAAAAAATATAAGCATTTTATAACCCTTCCCTCGGTTTTTTTATACATTTCCTCCTGACAGTCTGGATAAATTGACGAAGGCGGGCTTGTTCCACTACTGGAAAACGGAAGATTTACCAACTCGGGACCCATGCAATGCGGACTCAGATTTCCGAGAGAGGCAGTTGAGGAACGGGGATTTGATGACGACATACTGTCTTTGTGGCACTGGATACTTGTTGGGATTCATCACGTTCCTTTGCGAATGTGCTCACAAATACATTTTCAACAAAAAGAGTAAGTTTAACCCTATTCATATGATATGAAAAAGTTTTGCTTGGGGAAAAAAAACTCGAAAAAAAATAGTCCCCTTAAATATTGTATTTATAGCGTCATCGTAAAATGGAGAGAGAGAGAGAGAGAGGAAGAAAAATTGTAGATGGAATGTTGGGAGAATAATTACTCCCATTTGCGGGAGACATGTGTTATATGGACGGGATATTATAACAATATTAGATATAGCTTCATGGCTTCAAAGAAAAGGGGGAAAGTTTTTATTTTTTTCTGGTTATAGCTGGAAACTCTCCTTTTTAGCTAATCCTTTCTCTGGGTGAAAGTTGCTGACGGGATATAGGGAGAAAGAGGGAAAGCAGGACATTAATTTCACTCTTCCCCGCTAGTCACCATGTCTTCCAAGTGGAGAAGTAATGATGGGAGATATGGAGAAAGTGGAATAGCATGTATGGAGAAATCCATGAACAAGTATCCATCCATTTCCCCCCAGCCTTTTCTACACTTTCCCACTCACTGGTTTCCCCATTAGCCGATGTATTGCGAGTAAAAAGTTTTGAATTGCTAAAATCTCATCATTAGCATTATGAATGGGGATAGCTATTTGCTAGACAAAGTTTTTCTTACGACCTCCTTCAAAAAATATCATCATCATCATCAGCAACATACTTATCATATAAAGCTGATAAGACAAGCATCATATATTATTCCAATTTTTCATTTTGAGGGGAAAAAATGACGTAATTTTTCTGTTTTCCTTTCTCCAGTGAACAACCAATTAGTACCTGCGGAGAAGCCGATGGGCTTCTATAAAGGGAATCTTAGCGTGCCCCCAGGAGCCGCTCCATTCTTTGATACGGACAAATTCCTTCAGAATATCAATGGGAGGGACTATGTTGTTATGAAAACACCGGATGGGAGGACAAAGTTGGTGCCCAAGAATAATGGACTACAGGCCCTGCAGCCGGTGTATAATCCACCCCCACCAATCACCTACTCTTACATGACTTAAATTTCTTAACAAAATATATATCATGACTTGATCAGCACCAAAAGTTTTATGGAACATAAATAATGCGTACACAATTAATTACATGTCATGACATTGTGATAAATGATAGTGATAATCACCATGATCAACCTCCTTCGTCCACGTGACATTCCTGACCCAATTAACTGTCCCTTTCTGCCCAATAACGGGGATCACAAATGGGCTTATAGTAAAATGAAGACAAAAGGTAGGAATGTTTGGTGATATCAGGATGATGATGGTAATAAGACAAAAGATGAGCTTGAGGGAGTTTTTTTTTGTGGGGGGTAAAAAAACAAGTTGTTTAATCCAAGTGGAAAAGTTGTCCGTTATTGTCTTCTCCCGCACACTTATTCCCTCTGTATTTCGCCGAGCTTGTTGAGAGCTAAAAAAATAATCTAGGACTAGACGACTCTTACACCATCACCATATTATTATGTATCATGCATCGTCATCATTTTAATTCCCTAATAATTTTATATGGCCTCACTTGATATTTTTGGAGAACAGCTTTTCCCCTCCCCAGAAGGGAAAAAAGTCTTAGCCCTGTTAATTCAATAATATTGTGAGGAGAGTTGGAGGAGCAAGGATATAATCTTGTCTTTTTTCTCTTCCGCCTCCTCCTCCCAACCCCATAGTATTATATTAATTTTCCCTATGCTTGACTTTTTCTTATGACCAGCGAGAAGAATATGGAGCAAGTTTTTGGGTGGAGGGGAAGGAGAGCGGGAGAAGCTCTGTTTTTGATGGGAGGAAGATGTAAGTAAAAGTTTGTTCCTTCTTGGAAGTTTCCTCTTTTTGTCCTTTGTGCTCCGACGACCCACTGCTTCAGCCTAAGCAACACATTTTCCCCATGTTATAAAAATTATTTCCTTCGTCTCGCATCCATGTTTTGTTTTTCGGTGAGATAGAACGGAACAAGGATAAAGTTAAGTTTTTGTTGACACAAGTTATTTGGGAAGAATGAATGTGTTGTTCATGAAGTGATATTCTATATTATATTATCTTGTATTAAATGAGTGCAGCCCTTAGCCCATTTATAATTATGATTATTATAGGAGAAAGCAATTTGGCAAAGTGGTTGGGAGAGCGGGAGGCGACTCTGTGTTTTCTGTCCAGTTAAATATTTAAATTGGACTTGAGTTAGATGTGTGAGGTTATGTCGGGAAACATGTTCCGTGACTGTGAATGTTTTAGCCGAGTAGTGCAAAAAAAGCGACCGCACGGATACACGGAACTTGCCCCACCGCAGAAAAGATTTTATTCAACTATTCCCTAATGTTGTCGTAGGGATGTATGGTAAATTATGATATTCTGATGAATGATATGAACGGGAAAAGAATTGGGGTTGAGATGTAGAGTCAACATTTCTCCGAAATTGCTTTCCCGGCCATGTCCTAAATTTGTTGCGGTGTTTGTCCGCTGTATATAAATTCATAATATGCCTGTTTAATATATAATTAAGCACAGTTAAAGTAGTTAGAGGCTAGCTGGCGATCTGTTACAGGTCAGATTATACTTTATCATTTAGGACTGGGTAGTCATGGCATGAGTGATTGGATACAGAACAGGGTAATACTTTTATCAATTTGGGTAATTATATTGTATATTAATGTATTACACATAAGTACCTATATTAGTTTCGAGTCACTGGCTCTCTGTACACTGAAATTGAAATGAATTTGAATTTACATTGGAAATTTATTGAAATTGGAATAAAAAAATATTTGTGGGATAAAGATAAAGGTTGCTGAGTTGGATAAGTTTGCCACATGAGATGGAATGTTGTTGGTAATCACGCGGCATTTTTTTGGTCACGCAAAAAGACAAAAGGATTGTCGTCGTTTGTGATCTCGCATTTTATGATGAAACTATCATTGTCCTCATCCTTTTGGCCAGTCAATACATATCCCATTATGGGAGAAATGGAAAGGCTGAGAGTTTCGTGTGATAAATATGGTGCGTGACTGGAAGAAATGATGATTATTCTTGTCTGTGGATAAACTAGAAACAAACTGATGAAGTGATGAATGATGTTTGGATGATGATGATGATTCTGATTGATGCAATATACTCAAAGCAATGGAAAACGACGGGGGAAGTTATTCGGATAAAAATAGTTATTTAGTGGCTTAAATTAATCAAATTGAAGAGCCATAAACGTTTACTAATGGTGGAGGGAACGTGGGTAAATTGGGGGAGGAGGAGGAAACTCATCCTGACCTTACTCAATGGATTCACCTGGACATTATTTGTAACGGAATGTAATGGTTTGAAAATGTTAGCCATGCCTATTACAACGCCCCGCACCTCAACTTCCGTCGAGGATATCGTTCAACCCCCAAAAATTACACTGCTTAACAAAACGAGCGAATATTTTGGAGATATATCATACAGGCCGAATATTCCTATGGGGAAACCCCTCTTCCAAAATGATACCACATATATTGTGCCCAACTCGAGAAACTTTGTTCTTTTCGAGTGCGTTGCCGACTACCCCATATTTTGGAATTTAGCCCAGTCTCATATCCACCCCGGAGTGTATCATGCAGTGAGGGTGATGTCCAAGCGGAAGTGGAAGGATCCATTTGACCCAAAAACGTTCATATATGTGACACTACTCTCACTAGACGGACCTTCGCCCAAGTTGACGAGCAACTACAGCTGTCAGAGTGCAGCCAGGCCTAATATTCAAAGCAATATCTTCCTCTTTTGGGAATGTAAAGGAAAACATAAAAAGATAACAAAATTTATGTCGTCTCGCATTCAAAATTAAATAAGCTTTACATTAAAAAAAAAGTTTTTCCTCCTCTTTGGTAGCATCCATTGGAAGCACATTTGTTCACTCCAAGGAGAACCTCACCATAGCAGCTTCCTCAGCCGATGATGTCATCCAACTACCCTGCCAAGTCACGGACCCTGACAGTCATCCAAAACTCAAGATGCTGATTGAGCAAGACAAGGTAAGAAAGCAGGTTTTTTGCCAAAACAAACTTCCATAAACATGCAAATGATTACATGAAAAGTTAAGAAAGTGTAAAAAAAGTATTCTGAATTCCAATTTTACTCACATTTGCAGTCTTCTCCTGAAAATCAAAAGAGTCAAAAAAAGGGAGTTTAAATTTTCAACTGACTCCCCTCAAACGAATTTTCTCCGAATTAATGTAAATCTTTTGTAGAAAGTAGGAAAAATTATACAAAAAAATCATTTATTATTTTCATATTTTTCTTTGCGGTTTTGCCCCGATCATTTCCTTCCATTGCCCAATTCACAGAAGAGAAATAAAAGGGGAATTGCTATAAATATGTATGTAAAATAACGTTGACTCACAAAGTCATATAAAAATGGGGGAAAAGGAAAAATAAAATACTCGTAAAAGTTCTTCGGTTCCCATATCAAATTTACTTAAGAATTTTTATGGATAATAAGCAAAGGAATGGGTTAAAAAGAGGACGGAACATTTCATTTCGTCAACTTTGTTCTCTCTTTCTCTCTCCGTTTCCAACGGAATCACGAAAAAATAGGTTGGATCTTCAAGTGTACTGATGCAAGAGAACATTTTTTGGAGTCCAAACCATGTGTAAAAAAACTGCTCATAAAAAGGAGTCCAAACTCCAGTTGGAAACTGGAACTTTAGCTGAATCACCCTGTCAAGGTGGTTACTGTATTGGAGTTAAATTCCAAAAACACGAGTAGCAAGCAAGCGTAGCCTTCTGCTTACCTACTTTTACTCAAAGTCGCTTCAACGTTTTAAAAGGAAATGCGTAATAAATAATGGGTTTAAGTTAATTCAACAGCCCCTTCACTTTATTTGAAGAAAATAATTTCTCAAAATGAGCAACGTAATTTAAATACTGGGAACTGACTCAAATCTTCCTCCTTTCATGTGAAGGTTTCCCCCGCCCACTTTAGAATTAAATTTATCAAAAAAATGTTTTTATCTCTGCAGAAGGACTCCTATCAAGATGTTCATCTGAATGAGTCAATAGTCTACTCTCCTCCGGTTGGTTACACTCTCAAGAATTTGCCAAATCCCTGGGGCACTTACAAATGTGAGCTGGACGGGAGTGAGTTCGTCTCCGTTCGAGTCCTCCAGAAAAAGGGTGAGCCTTGCATGGGGAAGGGGAGGGAGGTGCTCATTTAAGAGTTCTTGTTTCCCGAATTCTTTGAGTTTCATTCAATTTTGGAGAGAAACTAAGAAAACTCAAGGATCTCTTTAAAGGAGCAGCTCTCATCACTCTTATGTATTTATTTATTTTTCGTAGAAAATCGTTTAGCCCAGAAATCCTACATATTTGACTATGATGAGAAAAACAACAAAGTGAAATGCTGTAATATCGGGGCTGGGGATGGTGGTAGACGGAAAACTCCAAAAATTTACATGATGGATTGTCAACATCCCAGCACCTGTGGGATGAGGGAACACCTATTTGTCGATGCGGTACGTGAGAATTAGACGGTTTGGGAAATATGGATGGAATGCAATAGGAGAAAAATAATATGATTATTTTTTTTTACTCAGGCGAATTACTTTTGGAATCAGGGGAGACGTCGTGGGAACTGTTCCGTTTTCAATCTAAGAACCTACCATAGCGGCGTTTTACGCTGTGCCGGATCCGGATTCGATGCGTACAAGGAGTTTACCGTCCCAGTGGAGACTTACGAGCTCAACTGGAATGAAAAGAGGAATTCTACAACGTGTACGTCATTAGTTTAATATTTTTAGGGGTAAATGCCTGAGGAGAAGGGATTGTATGTTTTAGTCATGAAGCAATGAATTTTGCATCTGGTAGATTTCCGCTGGGAGGAGATAGATCCCCAGAAGATGATTGTTGTGAGTTCCTCCACAAAGACGACGTCCTCCTACGACGTATACTCCTATTCCTTGCCAAGGAGACGCCCAGCGGCAGACCACCCGAACGATGAGATAATTTATTCGAACCAAACTGTACAACTGGTTTGCCACACTTCCCACTACTATTTTGCAAGCGGAGTCTATTGGATGCTCCGCTGGAGAAACCAGACGTTGACTCCGATAACAGGTTGGAATGAGCCAGATCAGAAGCATATCACTAATTAGTGGGGGGTCATATGGTGAAAAACGCTCTTTATAAAGAAATTTAGAGAGGGTGTTGATGATCATGGTTTTGTAGATGACGCTAAGGTCATGGAAACCCTCAGGCATTATCCCGACCACAGTAAGCACTTAACCGTGGCAAGATTCACAGCCCAACCCGAAATGGAGGCTGCCATCTGCTTTGCCCCCGTTTGGAACTCGTCCCTCTGGGTCCCAAAAATCCACTATCTTTACGTTAACGGTAAAAATACTTAAAGTTGAGATAAATTTGTGTTGCAAGTTTATTTATTTTTTCCAGCTAAACCCATCCAGACTCATCCGCGTTCCCATTTTCCGCATCTGTTTTCTTCCCATCCCCACTTTTTTATTGCAAATAATGGCAATAAAAAAATAAATAATTTTTGATTGGGTTGCGGTTGGCGAACTTTTATCGCCTGTTTTTTTTCTCAACAGAGTCCATACCGCCGACGATAGAGAACCCGGTGGAAATTGTGAACTATACTTGGTACGTGTATAGTCTATGAAATGTGTACACAACACATTTGAACACACGTTCTTTTTATTCGTGTTTGCTCCTTGTGTCGGCTTCCAACACAGTTATGAAAGTATCCTGTGACAACACAGCGGGGACACAAATAAAAACATGTCTTCTTGAAACCTCAAAATATCCAAAGTTATTGGCTATTTTTGATAAATTACTGCCATGTAGTGAACCCTACCTCCTGACTTGCTTTTTCGATTTAGTCAATAATTAAATAGCATATTGGCTTTTCTGAGGTTAAGTACTTAAGTATCGAACATGTTTGTAGCATGTTTTTCATTTGTCTGTGTACACATGTGTTCCAAAACACAGAACAAACGCAAAATTTTGTGATTGCGTCGAGCTGCGAGACAGAACGCAAATTCTCAAATTTGTGTACACATTTCATTGACTAGGTACGCGAATGAAACTGGAAAGATACTGTCATGCTCAGCAAGTGGTCTCCCGGCTCCAACATTCCAATGGCAAAAGGATAATATCGTGAGTAAAAAAAAAGGAAAACTCATACGTTGGGAATAGTCATTGATATGGGAATGGGAGTGATAAGAAGAAAAAGTCATAGAAAGCAGCATGTCTGTATGTGCTTAATAATCATAATGGGAAAGGGATGTTTGCTCATGTTGAATTGGAAGTGTCAACGTCAACCCAACTATAATTTCTTTTATTAGACGATCCTACCCAGCACACATAACTACAACGTGCTCACGCCAAATGTTACCGAGCCAAGTGTGGTGATAACCACTAGCACCACCACTGTGGCCCCGACCACGACCGATTCAACGACTCCTCCTGCCTTCAGCCCAAATAGCTCCGCTCCAGATGACGGTAGTAATGAGGAGGAGGAGGAGGAGGATGAGGAAAGTTACAAAGGGGGTACTAATAATAATAGGACAAGGCCAGCGGGTGCGACCACCCATACTTCCATCGTCATTGCTAGGGTTTCCTACAGCACTCACGGAGTCTTCCGTTGCGTCGCCACTAATGTGGGCGGTATCGTCTTGAAAGAGTTTCACATTACTGTGCTTGGTAAGAAGAAGAAATTGAATCATTTCCTCATATTTTTAATAACTTCCTTCAATATGGCTGAGTTTCCCCTTTGGTTTCATCGTATTTTCTTTGTCTACAGAGGCCAAGTCATGGACAGTAGCGGGGATGTTGGTAGGGGCAAGTATTATCTCGATTGTGCTGATCGCAGCAATCATCTATATTCTGCAGAGGTTATATCAGGATCGACAAGAAATTAACCGGTTAGCCGTCGCATCATTATCCCGGTCCTCATCAGTCAACTTCAATCATGAAACGGCGGGGAGCAACGGGAGCAGTAGGAATGGAGTCAACCATGGATCCGGCATTCGAGAGCAACGTCCTTCACCATTCACATCCGCCTGGGACACGCATACGAGTAGTGGGATCGGGAACGGCAGAGCTGAGGATGGACATAATCGTTCAGCTACCTTTGATAACGGGATTATGACAAATAATCTCATTGACACGTACTAGGAAGCCAAGGCTCAACGTAATTTTAGAGAGTGGGAAATATTATTACGATTGATATAAAATGATCAGAGAGGAATATAAATACAAAGTGGATGTTTTTTTTGTCTCATTTCTCACGTCAAAACCATCTCCCTATTTTTCTAGTCTATTTTTCCAGTCATACCATAACCACAACTGTCATATCGCATCTCGGGTCCACAATTCAGCTAAGCTAATCCCCTCTATGGCCTTCATGACGCTATGCAATAATGCAATTTTAACTGCATGCGGCTGGTTGACAATATGATGGGTAACGCTTATCGGTGTCAGGTCGGCTAAGGTTGGATTACCGGCAGGCATTGATGCTTCTTCATCCTGCTGAAGTAATAACCTCGGTGCCCCCTAACGATAGCTATCACTAGACCATATTTAAACGCGGTTCATGAGGGAAAATTGAAAACGAACAATGCTAAACCTCTGTTGCTTTTTTCATGCATTTTCTTGACAGCTTCAGCATCATCAACACACGCAATATGTGACACAAAGGATGAATTTAGTGAAATGAATTGGGAAGAACAATAAAGACATTCTGTTCAAAGCTACTTTTAGCATCCTTTTTCCATTTAGTATCTTGGCGCCATCTGAATACAGTTAAAGGAAATGATTTTTGGACGAGTCACTTCTTCAGATATAGCTAAAGTTTCTTTGTTCAACTGCAAAGGAGACACAACTTATTTCATAGAAATTTCAGTGGAGGGCGCTGACCATTCAAATATTTGCAAACGATCAGTGTGGTCTAAAGGCAAACAAAGTTGGATTAAGTTTTTCCATAATCTATGAATGATAATGTGACGTGTTGTTAGAAAGTCTTTCGTCCAATATCGAATGGACACCTATTTAATAGGATGAGAAGGCAGGATAAGAGTTGAAAATGAAAAGTGACAAAATTCCATCCATCATCATCTATGGAAAGTTGTTGCATGTCAACCTGGTCACTCCAGACAACAATCAGCTTCCGCCTCATTTTACATTCTCAAAGTTAGTAAAATGTTTGAATCCTTTTGGCGTATTTGATTGCATATGATGTTGAATAGCAAATTACCCTAGTTTATAGATAGAAATATATTGTGTATGCAATGTTGAAAGGTCATCATGGCGTTAATGGGCATAATTCATTTTTAGGGGAAAAAGTTTGGATTGAAATAACTTAGTTTCCACTTTGCGTTGGCGAGAAGGACACGCACATCATTTTTTCCATGAGTTTGAAATGATAATGAAGTGGATTTTAATATTCCCAATTTGCTACCACTTTAACGTGGTGACCGCCATCTTTAGCCAAGTGCTAGACGAGGACAAGCCAACCATAACAATTGGAAGTTGGAAGGAGAATGATTTTCATGGGGAGTGGCACACAAATTCCAGTCCCCCATTAGGAAGTACCCCTTTCCCTGACTCCATTTTCGTCCCTTCGACAGTCCGAGGTCTGTCCTTGGTCTGTAATGCAAATTACCCAATAGAGTGGAACTTCCATAGGGATCACTGGGGTGGTAGGACTAGGCTCCAGTTTGCACTCCAGACAAATAGAACTTCGCATGGACTGGATGCACGAAGTTTCTCCACCGAGTTGAGCATTTTGGGATTTGATAGTAGTGTCAGTGGAAATTACTCTTGTCAAAAGGTGGGGTACAGTGGACTTTCCTCTGGTCTCTACATATTTTGGGAGGGGACTTCACCTCCTTACCTGACCCTGGCAAGATCCTACCGAAAGCCAGTGCAAGTTCCATTTCAATTGTTGAGCGGAAGCTTTACCCTGCCATGCACTGTGGCGGTGCCAACTGTGATTCCAAAGTTGTACAAAACGGTGGGAGATAAGGAGGTGGAAATCCCCCAAAATGGGTCTGTCAAATATGACGCACGGATCGGGTTCACTCTCACAGGTTTAAAAACTCCCTTCGGGAGGTACACCTGCCAAGTAGGGGAAGCTGAAGATGATGGGGATGGAGATGTGCTTATCTTCGATGTGATTGACACAGACGGTATGAATTGTTTAACAAAAGTTGTAGTACTGGTTGCTCACGAAAAATTGATTTAATTTTCCAGGACTGTAATATTCTAGATGGACCCAGACCGGAATTCAATGAGACAATTAAGCACGGTGCCTTTTATCAGGTAAACTCCACCAGCAAGGTCATCACATGCTGCTCTGCCAGCTTCAAACCACCCCGACTAAGACTAGTGGAGTGTGACCACCCTACAATCTGCGCTCTTGCAAAGCACACACTCCAAAGGATGGAAAGCTCGCGAAACAAAAATGGCAGTTGTGCTACAGTTATGATGCACTCCCTCCGGGCAGGGATTTTTCGGTGTGTTGGGGATGGAATTGATGTAGTCAGAGAATACTTTTATCCCATTCCTGAGCAATCGTATGGACCCTTTGGGCAGAGCAGAATGCCAAGAAAAAATAATAAAAATAACTCCACCAGCAATAACGCATCTACTCCAGATATGGCATCAACTCCACCTCCACCTGAACCTTGTATGCTCAACTGTCATAAATACCATTTGTTTTATTTCATTACATTTTGTAGGAAGATTGACTTTTATTATCTGGAAATTGATTTTTTTATTCCAAATAGACTTTTCCTGGAATGAAGCCAGTCATGATAAAATGATGCTCGTGTCAAAGCTCACTCATCCCGTGTATAACGGCCAGGAGAAAACATTCTATTGCAAGGTTTCCCACTATTACTACTCACAAGGGATTGTATGGGGAATTAAATACTCGGATCAGGACAAACTGGAATACGTGGGTGGTAAGGGGTTCCAAGAAACTTTTCTCAAGATTTTGATCAAAACATTTAGATGGAATCATGATAAGTTGGAATTTTCCTTTGTCATTTTAGGGAATACTAAACCAGTCGTATTTCGACATCCTGCTATCGGCGACATCAAAATACCTCGTCATTTCCAAATCATGGTTGGGAACAATAAGGCCTCGATTGATCTAACGATATCATCCAATATGCACTCTCTAATTTGCTATGCCCCCATATGGAACTCTACTGAGTGGGGTAAGAAGACGCTGCTATTGGACGTTAAGCCCCCTAAAGTGCCGACCGTTGTTGGAGGGCCCTTGATTCAAGTGGCTTGGTACTTGAACGACACAAATAAAAAGTTGGAGTGTGTTTTCGATGGAGAACCACCTCCAACAGTTGTCTGGAAAAGGGGGAACCAGGTAATATGGAATGTTTTTAGTGAAATTGGATGTTTTTATTACTTGTTTACAACTTTAGTCCTAATGCTAGAAATGGAAGTATAATTTTAAATAATATTCGTCCCATTCTCTATATAGTCTACCGCATTGCATACAACAACGGCAAATGGAACGAGCAAAATGCTGTTTCCCGTTGTGGGTCTGGATACCCAAAATGAATATCGGTGTGTCATCTCCAACGTTGCGGGGAACGTAACCAGGCGATTTAGAGTCACCGTCCTGCGTAAATTTCTAGACTTGCTACAAATTATAATAGAACAATAATTTAGTTTTTCCTTCGGCATCAACAAAGTGATGAGGATGACATTTCTTTACAGACTCTTCATCTTCCACAATGTCCGCCGCTCTCGTCTTATCCCTCTTGGGCTTCACAGTAGTGACCATCACATTGGCTCTGGTCTTTCGCAACCTCAAGTCCAAAAAGAGTGTGATTTCCCATCTGACCAATCTGGCGTTTAAGGATGTCAATGGAGGTGTTGACGGAGACAACCCATCCAATGGAAATAGAGCACCTGTTCATATAGACACAGGTGGGGCTATGCTCCCTCCTCATAGCCATGGTTCCTCCTCACCCACGAGTTCCCTTCCAGAGAAGGATCATGTTTCCCATGACGTGGAAGATCTGACCAAAATCATCCCTCCCCAGAATAACGGTTTTTCCTACAAAAATTACGCCTCTGCATCGGAAGATCTATCCCCTTCCTCTCCACCATCAGTATCAGTAGGTCAGCGAGATCCCTTTGAAGGCTTTCATAAATTGTAGGAACATAACATAATTATCATCATCTCCCCCCCCAATCCCGAACCCTTGTCTATCATCATCAGCGGAAAAGTTAAAATAAAAATGTACTACAAAAAACTAATCCAATTTCAACATCATCTCCTTGCCCAAGCTGAATCCTTATCTTTCCTTACGCCACAAACTATAATTGCTGCATGAGTAAGCAAAGCAAGTTCACAAACTTGTAGTTTCATCATCATCACACCTACCTAAATCCTCATCTTCATCTCAAAAGCATTCCTTTTGCATTACGCGACCTCTCTCCCTCTCCCCAATCATTTCATCTTTTACTTAAACATCCCTGCCTACAGAAGGACAACAAAGATATTACATGATTTGTAGGCTCATATACGTATCATCTCATATCATCCTCCTCCCAGAAGAAAACCACAACAGCTTTGAAAACATCTTTAGCCTAAAATGTGCAACTCGAGAAAAAAGAGAGCCACAATTTTTCCCCTTTACCATTATTGTTCTTTTTAAAACTTTTGACGCAAGTTTTTTCCCTCTTCTCCTCCAAACAGAAATGCATTTATATAGACCTTTTTCTTTTAACATAAATACATGTATATCCCTCCTATAAGGGTTATGGTTACCCCTCCACTTTACTTACTTCACATTAGATACCTACTTTTTCACATTTACAAACAAAAAAAAACATTTTTTCCCTTCCTTTCTTCTCTCTCTCCTCAATAGATATATTCTCTCAATTTCTTCATTTCATACTTGCGTCTCCCCACCATAGATATATATTTTCCTGCTTGAAAACAACAACGAACTTTTTTTTAAGGAATTGCGAGAAGCCTGGCCAGAATTGTAGGGAGGAGAGGAGGAGAAACGAAGGGGAAACAGTCGTATCCTTCAGCGTTCAAAATGTTGAGGCGGAACTTGGTCCTTTTCAACATGACAGGAGAGGAGAGTTCTAGACAAAAATATATTTGTAACTCTTCACAAGTTGCTGATTTTTTTTTCTCTCCTCTCTTTACAACTCGTTCTCTTCTCCTTCTCCCTTTTTGCTGGCTGAATGTGGATGTGGATCGGATGGTGGTGATGATGGTGATCATAGCCTTGTATCTTAGTTTTTTTTCCTGTTTTTGTTGATGATATAACGTTTGGCTTCGTTTTCGACGAAAACTGCATAAGTCCACTTAATAATGTAATGTGTGATGCTCGAGCTTATCAACTCCATCCCCTCGATAGAGTCTGTTTTTTTCATTGTGGCCTCTTTTTTGTGGTGGAGCTTGTGTGTGGGATAAGGATAAATGGGGGTAATCATAACAAGATGGTGAGTCTCGTTAGTTTCATCCCCATGCTATTGGGATGATATTACTACCGCATTGGAGGACTGAATAATGGATTGTAATGCAATCGCAATGCCATGCCACCTCCACAGCGACGCAATTCCACCTAAATGGAAGAATTCGAGTTGATCATGAATTGAGTATGATTGGGGGAGATGGTGGTGAGGATGAGGATGGAAAGGAGAGTTTGCTCTTGTAATATGAGATAATGAGTTGGATGGAACAATGGATGCTGTTCATTGTTGAAAACTAAATGGATATTTAAATTGGGGATAGTTAAAAGGAGAAGGGCAGGAGGAGCAAGAGCAAGGATAATAAAAACGGAGTTTCTTTTCCAACAGCTTTCCGTTTCCTTTTAAATGAAATGGATGCGTAAGAATTGAGATATGTTTATGTAAGCTGACTTGCTCACTCTCGAGAAGTAGGCTCATTGTAATTGCCCAATTCTGAGGAAATTATAAGAGCTTTGTTTTGACTTATTTGGGGTTGACTCACACTTACAACTTCAGATATATTTATGACGGTTGCTGATAGAAATATCTTGGGTTTTGGGTTTCCTACTTTTGAGTTGGATTCTTAAAAGGGACAAACAAGCAAAAACGTTGATTTTATATCAACCACATACATCTGCCTTTTCCAGTCGGGCCTTCAGCAATAAAATAATGGAGTTCATTTAAACAAACGGGTCACAATATCAATCTGTTGCATCATCATCATCACACCATCTTTAACCTCGCCAATGTAGTCATAATTTCATCCCATTACAAATGTATTTTTTAGGTATTGGAAGCCAAAATGCGTGGGATATTGATAATGATTTTATGCGATAATGGCAGAGAAATACTTATAAGTAAACAAATTGTGTTCAGGTTCAGACAGTAAAAAACATATCCTACCTTTTTTCCACCGTCAGCAAAGCAAGCCAGCGGCCATTTTTATAACATTCTATAGTAGCAAATTACTTCATATTGGAGATAGATGCACGTATATACCTAGTTTACCGTGGTGAAGTTAACCTTCATTTCATTCAAAGACTCGAGGAGAGCTGTGGAGCATATTTTTTTTTGCAAAAAAATTGCCATCATGCTTGATGAAGCCACATTTCTGTATAGGTTTTGATGATGATGATGGTAAATAAACAAAGTCATTGGGAATTTGCGACCCTGAGACAGGCCAACGATAAGTAGCATGATTTGAGGAGAGGACGCAACAGTGTTTGTAGATGATTTACTACTGAGCGGAATATTATACATGGTACAACTAACATTACCATGATTAGATTATGATTGCTTTATATGACTGATTATATTTATATTTTTTCCACTTATCATGATCGAGTCTGTGAGGCAGACTAGACTTGAGGCTTGTGAAATTTATAAGTGGAATATAATGATGACATTGGCGTATGAATGGGGGGAAATGAGATGTTAATACTTCCTTCCTTATATAAGCACTCAGCAAATGAATAGGTGTTGGTGGATGAGGCAATATAAGGAATATACATTAATCCCAACTGTCAGGAGGGAGAGGACATAGGACAGTTATTTATCTGTTGTATGGGATACGGTAGAGGATAAATTTTTGTAGAGGTGACCTTGCTCTTGCTCGCTTCTTGGCGAAAAAAAAAATATCCTCTGCGTTTTATTTTCTGTCAGCGACAGCATCAGCGTCAAGCAACAGCCAGTGCTACTGTACCAATACATGTATTGAATCTGGATAAAAAAAGGAAGAATGTAACATGGGATTGGCTTGCTGGCTCGCATAATAAATGTGATTCGATATTCTTGTTTGCTTTGAACATGAATGAAATGTACTGACTAATGAAATGGAATGAGTTGGACTTTTGAACTTATTCTTGTCTGATGATATGTTAGGGAGTTTCCCCATTCCGGGGGATTTTTTCCCATTTCAATTCCCGGGAGGGTGCTGATGATGATGCTGATGATAGTGGACAAAAGCGTCAGAAGCGCAAAAAACCACTGGTTTACTTAAGCTTGTAGGTATTAGAATATGAGGAGAGAGAGAGAGGAGCAGGAATGGAGGAGACGGTTTTTTAAAACAGTTGTTTTTACTACTTTCTCCATAAAAACGGGTGGTGGCGGTAGCGGTCCGCTGGTGAGGGAGCCAGCTCAGGCTCCTTTTAAGCACTTCCCCTCCCAAATTAATGTAAATGGTCCATTTCACTTTTACTTTTCCCCAAAATATAAAAGCTAAACTGGAGGGGGGAAAATATATATAAAGTAAAGTTTCTCTCGTTTCCCTCGTCTCCCTTTGTTAAAGTTAAGTGTTGTTAGTCCAGCACCTATCCCTTCTGCTTTTCTTCTGCTGACGGTGGCTAGTTTTTTAACGGACTTATTTTATGTCCATGCATAAAGAACAGGAGAAGAAAAAAAACTTTTCTACAAAGCTTAAATACAGAGCAAGCAGAGAAGGGGAAAATTGAGAGGCTGCTTAATATTAGCTAGATATACTTATAATAATGTGGAAGGGGAGTTTTGAAGAGCGAGAGAGGAAGAATAAGAAAAAGGGAAACTTGGGCTCATGACCACTTTTCCGTTTTAATCTTCCTTTCATCCTTTTCTGTTTTGTTACTTTTTAGTTCCCCCTTTAAAAAGTTTTTCTTATAGGAAGGGCATCATTCTTAAAGGCTCCATATTATATCGAACAACAGAAGCGCAAAAAAAAACTTTTTAGTTCTTAAACTTTGGCTTCAATTACAGTTGAAAAAGCTGAAACTGCTAAGTTGCTCCTGTTTTCAAGTTTGTTCTTCTCTGGGTGTGAGGTGGGGTCCAGTCCCCATCACCACCACCACTTGACAACCAGGCAAAGGGCCAAAGTTTTCCCTGTAGTTTGGAGAGAAATCCTCCTCTCCCTTTTCATACTTTGGAGCCTGCTCCCATTATACTGGGAACTAGAGCCTATATCCATTCCCATAAAAGCCGTACCTCCAAACTTTTTTTAGGGGAACAACTGTCTCCGAAATAAATCCGGAGGAGGGTGAGTAGTTGACGAAAGTTTTCTATCCCTACCAATTTTAATTATTAAGGGAGAGGGATGATGATGATGACCATGAGTAAAAACTCGGGGATTCCCTTCACACGAATTGAGAAAATTTAAAACAAAAAATATTATATGGAGTAAAATTTCCCTGGTGATGATATAGTTTATTTTTAGCCGGGGAAAAAAAGTTGGCCAGCGAAAGAGAAAAAAAAACTTTTGCTTAAAAAGTCTAATTCATAAATGGAAATGATTTTCTCTCTTAGCATCCACCAATATAAAAAATGCTTTACGGTGGACTCCATCCATCTCTAGCCAAACTCCTTGGAAGAAATGAGCACCGACAAAAGTTTTCATCTTCACGCCAAAAATCCTTACCCGTATAGATATGTCAAACTATTATTATTGTGAATATCTGTATTAATACGACAGGCTGATAAAAAATAAAACTATTTTACAGTTTGAAGAGAAAAATAAAGTTTGTCCGCTTTCCCTCAACTTTAAAGAAAAGTCGGGTGGGGGTATTCCACTGAAATGGGTGATGCTGACGGTAGCATCGGTGGAGGAGGAGGTGCAACATTCAAGAAAGAAACAAAAAAAAACTTCCTTTTTTCAAACTTTTTTTATATCCTTATTTTGTACTTTTTATTTCCCTTTTCTTACCCTTTCAAAAAAGTTAATGGAGTCTAAATCTAAAGTAAAGTTTATATATCGCCTTCCTCCCTCTCTCATACCCCTCCAAATAAAGACACTGCTCAGTCACACACATCAGACGAGAAAATTAGCAAGTTCCCTCCATATTCCTCTTCCGTCTTTTTAAGACAAGTAAAAGTAGTCTGAAGGAAGGAAAGTTTTTCACAACTCCCTTTTTATAAAGTTGAGCAACACACAAAAGTAGCAGCTATACCCTCTAAAAAAGAGGGATGGGGAAAATGAAGAGCAAACTTTTCCCGAAAGATGTACCTATATACATGTATGTCTCTCATGAGTAAATAAACTTTACTCTTTTTTTTGTTTTTCTTCTTGTTCTATCAGGGAGAAAAGTAAAAATGTGGAAAAAAAAATCCCCGTCTTAAACATCCTAATTGGATATTGTTTTCTTGTAATCTTTCAATGTTTCCTTCCCTGGCTCAGAGCCATATATACATTTTGGAGGAAGATTAAAAAAAGACAACTGAAAAAAAGTTGGTTTTTTGTGTTATTTATTTTTTCCCCAACTTATTCTTGTTCTTTTCTAAGAAAATGTAGATTTTGAAGGATGATAGTTTCCTCTCCCCTCTCCTCCTATGGTCCATTCTTTTGAGGTGATGGCTATATGGAAACTCTTCCCTTCTTAGCAAGAAGTTTGCAGAAGATAACTTTTTTTTCTCCTCTGTCTTTTGTCTTTATATACTGGAGTGTGATGGGGGGAGAGGGGAAAGTTTTGTAATAATCATTGAGGGAGATGATGATGATAATGCTTGGATAAAGTCCATTGCAAAACTTACACAATTATATTTTAGCCTGGCTCCCACTTTATCTCTACACTCCCCCTCCGAGCCTAATTGGCATTAGGTAATTTTGTGGAGTTTTTTTTTTGCGCTATGGCTATGTGGAAACATCACATGGTTAATTACTCCTCGAAAAAAAACTAGAGAAACAACAACTTGAGAAAAGGGCTTTTATTTTCTTTTGTGAAATTGAAAGTAAATAAGGAGAAGGGAAGAAACAACACATATATCTGGAGGAGGGAAAAGACATAATGGATTATTATGGTTTTCTTAACTTTTTTTTGTGTTCTTTCCCCTCCAATGTGTGGTCATCATCATCATCACCATCATATCCCCCTCCCCTCCTTGTTCCCAACAAACTACAAAACTTTCTTTTTCGAGGGGAAAGCAACAGAGAAGAAAAAAGTTTGGAGGAGTGAAAAAAGTGCAACTTGTTCACCAAACTTGAAGATGAAGAGGTATAGTTTTTTTTTGCCTCAAAAGAAAACTTTTTCACACAAGCAGAGTGGGAGAGAGCGGTCACAATATTATCTGGAAAAAGAGTCTCTGCGGAGGAAGCACATTACAAGCTGGGAAAAAGTTGGGGGAAAGGAAGAGAAGAGAAAGTTTTTTTTGTTCTTTCATAATCATCCTCATCACCAGAGAAACCGTTACGAGGAGGACGCTCTGCATATAACATATATATAGTTCTTTCAATCGAAGAGTGGGACGTTATGATATGATATGGAGTAGGAGAGGAAGCTATAAAGGAAGTTTCCAGCAATGCGAAGCCATTTAAGTATACTCTTTACACAGAGAGTTTCATTTATTTAAGCAAATATAATAATATGAGAAGGGGACCAAGTCCTCACCAGTTTTCCCCTTGAAGAAGTAAGTAAGGGGAAAAGAGGAGATCGGATCTTATTGTAGTTGTTCCCATCTCCAAACTTTTTTTTCTTCGTCTTTGCTAATGGAACTTAACTTAAAACAACTTACAAGTTAAGAACAACCATGGGAAACTTGCTTGTGCTCTTAAAGTCAGATGGATATACATGCATAGGAGGGGGAATGGAGATGGAGTCATTTTTTTTTAGTAAATTGGTTGACCATGTTAATTGTAAGGAAAATTATTTGGGATGGAAAAGTTTATTTTGTTACTTTGCCTATCAGCATCACCATCATCGTCGGTCTGGTCGTCAGTTACTAGATTTCATGGTGGGCTCCTTCAGTGGGATATATTTGTAAGATTGGAGGAGGGTGAGAATTGGATAATTTTCTTAAATATTCAAATATGAATGGTATCCATATACGCCCATCATCCATTCGCTACCTGTTTGATTTACTTTTTTGGGGCTTTCATAGGATTTCCTCAATTATGATAATGAAGATTAAGACGAACTAGATAAGATGAGCATTTTGTCAAGGCTCTAAAAAAATTTCATGCATATTATTGTCACTTAACATGTAGACATGTAACACAACAACAAATTGGTCTTGTGACAAATTGGGAAAAGATCGATCTTTCGCGACAGCGCAGGTTGGTCTTAAAACAAGGAATGATGCTCACCATTCTTATTCTGACATGGCTGTTAGTTTCTACATTCATCTATTTCTTGTTCAATTCGGATTGGACAGCCACCAATGGTCCTGATTCTGGCTTCACTTTCAAGTGTCAATTTTCATTGTTAAAGTTGGAGTTAAAAATTAATTCGCTGAAAGCCAATTTTGAAACCGAAATGCCTACGACTTCAATTGCTTCCACACCCCCCTCCCCTTCGTCATCCCAAGATGAGGAGGCAAGCATTTCCGGGTGTTCTGATGAGGGTCCTCAACAGGAGGGTACAATGAGTAGCGCCATGAAATGTTCCCATTGTGTGAGAAGTGGAGGTCCACTCTTTTGCCACAGGTGCGGATTCTTTTGCCTCAAAGGTCGACTTTCAAAGCCTTGCAGGATTCATCCAAAGGTAATTTCAAACATGAGCTATGACATGTAAATACTGATGATACTTGTACTAAATATAACTACGTATTGCAACGGGTTTTATGTGCATTCATTATAAAATTTGATGTGATTATGCCTAGGTCATATTTTACTCGGACTTCAAGGCCTGCCCAAAATGCAAGACTGTTGGACATCTAAGGGAACTGGATTAGTAAGGAATAAGAGCCGGGCTATGAGGAGAATTAAGTGAAACAAGCTATGTATGGCTTTGTGAATATCAATTAAAGTTATTTACACTATTTAAAGTCATGCGTTCTGCACCAACGTGCAAAATTTCAATAACATTGGTATGTAACTTACTAATATACTTTCGTCGTCTTTACTATTTATCAATTATCTTATCCTTTTGATAAACCTTGCAAACAACTCCATTTTCTAAATTTACTGTAAACTAATTTAATTGGTGATAATGCGAATGATGTGATAATGCAATAAAACTAATTCCAGGTTGGATAATCATCTGTATAAATAAATTAAAAAGTGATGCTTGCTTTTACCTAATCCCACACTTTCTCCCAACCTCCCCACCCATCCTCAACAAACATTGAAACCAACCAATCTAGTTCTGAAGCTTAATGACGATAATAAGTATAGCCATAGCACAGGATATTATTTTCATTTTGAAAATTATAAGCTGTCATAGTCATTCATAATATATGCACAGTTCTCCTCATTAAGATCATTTGTGTTATATGTTCCCCCTTTCACTCCCCCCCCCATCCCCATCCCCAATACCAGCATTAGGAAGTTTTTTTAATGAAAAAAACAAACTTTTTTAAAGACTTCTTTCTCCATAAAAAAAAGTGAAGTAAGCTTTAAATTTTTTCTTGTGAAAATTAAACAAGTTTTTGTTTTTTTAAAGGAGTAGACGGAAACGAGCAAAACTATTAAAAAACAGGGAAAGTTTAGCCATTCAATAGTTTGTTTTAGTTCTTCCTCCCTTTTCCCGTAACTACATTTAAGATGCAAACTTGTACAAGAAGAAAAAATATACGACTTTCTGTAGAATTTTTCCTTGCTCTTAATATTAAAAATAAGAACTTAACTTTTTCATATATTAACTTTTTATTCAGACTTTTTCCAAGAGAAAGAGACAAACTACCTCTCCTGAACAATCTTAAATTTAATGTTAACGGACATTTAAAAAATAAGGGATGATATAAAAGCAAGTGGAAGAAAAGTTAGCAATAGTTAGCAGAGATAGATCTTTCCCTCAAAGTATTCGTCATAATCATAAAAACTTAAACCTCTTATGCGATGCCGCATGCTATGCCATAATAAAGTATTTTCGTCCACACCAAACTTGCTTCTCCACTCCATGACTATTATTATTACCTACCATCATAAAATAAATAGTATTTAACGTAGGTAACTCATAATTACTTATTATTGGTATTTTTTCTCGGAACTGTTTAAAACAAATGCTCACGCCCAGTTATACTGACGTATTTAATATCACATGCCATATCCACTCAGATTTTACGTCCGTTCACCATACAATTATCATTGGATTCTGGTCGGGAAGCGTCTCGAAAAAAAAGACCTTGCTACCATATATAAAAGCTTAAAATGATGGATTGCATCAAATCTTCATCCGTTTTATGCAGACATGTGGATGATTATTGTGGTTATTGGTTAAAAGTATATCTGATTTGATGTAAAACAGGTAAAGGAGGGAGTTTATAGTTAGGTATTAGCATGGTTTTTTGCACAAACGCACAAAAATTCTTTGTTCAGGGAAGCATGCATGATTGATAACGAGATAAAAAAGGGGTATGAATGGATTCTGGGAATGGATCATATCCAAACTCGTCAAAATCATATTTAACAAATGATCAAGCGTTCATTTAAGTATGAATACAAAGTAAATTGCATCTGGCCTGATCATCATATCATCACCACCATCCTTTCATCACATCATCGTCATCTTCACAAATAAAAAAAATATTATCTTTGACCAGTCTGCCATTTTCTTACCGTTCATAAACAAAAACGTTGAGATCGAGAGCGTCGACGATTGCTCTGACGCATCAGCGCTGGCGATAGCCACAACATAAACATAGACAGTTAAGTATCCTATCCCACTGGCTACGCTGCTGAGTTTAGAGAAAAAACGTGTCATTTCATGATTATCACAGAACGGCAAAGAAAAAGTTACTGACAAAAGCAACTTTTTTATTTATTTAAAAGAAGTCATTTCATCAGATCAGATATGATTTTCACTTTTTTTCAAATTCATATTCTGAATTTTGTAATCACAAGTGCGCCGGCAGTGGGGGGTCATGAAGGTGGCATAATAATGTAGCATAAAAATTATGATGAGGTGCATACTTGGCAAAAAATATCCTAATCAATGCCCAATATTTAAAGTACTTGAGTTTGTTGAAGATCAACAAAAATCAACAAGGATGAAGTATAAAGTGATAAGTAAAGATGATAAGCAGGAAGAAGAGCCAAAGCGAAAAAAAAACTGATGTAAGCACTTTCTCTCTCTGTTGGACCCGCGACCGCTTTTTTTTCTAGGGCTACGGTCCCATTCTTCTGAATCCCCCACAGTCGCAAAATTTAAAGTGGTGCGTCAGTGGCGATAATATGACGATAATATGATACATGGCATGCCACTCAAGATGGGGAAAGTACAGCAGGAAAAATTGTGTCCACTCCAAAAAAAATTAACTTGCTCATCCAAAACATGATGAATGATATAGGAATTAACAATTTCGTTTAAATGCTGACCTGTCACATGTGCGCTTAAAAGAGATTAAAAAAAATTCTGACTGATTAGCACTTTTCTAAAAGTGCATTACGAAGAATGCGAAGGGGGAAATGTATTTGGCACAAGACAAAGATAAAAAAAAATCTCAACCCGTCAGCACAAATTTCTCAATTCAAAAAATTGCAACCCAATCACTTCGCATCTGTTTTTTTTTTGCCAGCGCTGCAGTTTCCTTTTACAAATAAAGTGATATTTAATACCTAAAAAAATTAGGTAACTACATATAAATTATTTCAATCACATATATCATCTCCACTTAATGTGAACCCCTTTTCAATAGATGAAAAAAAGGTGAAATTGGCCAACCCCGATATGAAAGGATGATATGACAAATTCATGAAAAAAAATCGGAAAAAAAATCAGGATAAAATTAATGCGAACAGTTACTTAATTAAAAATCCATTATTTTTCAGACAATTCCTTGATGCATCTCATCTCATGTCTCAAAGACTCATGATAACCACGATGATATCATCATCCAAGAAAAATATCAAGAAGCTGTTACATCATGACTTATGAGATTGCTTCTTCTCTCCTAGAAAAGATGGAGAGCCTCCGGCATGGACTGAGAATTGAGATCCAAAAATAAATATTTTCCCCCCAATACACATATCTTTTTTTCATCTTAATCATCCTTTATTATTCCTTTCTTGGGAGATTAGCCATTTCTCAAAAGGAGAGAGACAGAGCGAGAGGAAAAGTAGCAGTCGGGTTATGTTATGATCATGTTGTTGGGTTTGAAGGTACAAAAAACTATAATAAATGATAATCCTTTTCAGTGGAAAAAAATATCTAAAAAATATCATATATGAATTGTTGTTCAGAGTGATTTTCATCATCATCACCATCATCGATATCATCATCATCATCCTCCTCAGCATTCAGAAGAAAAAAAGGAGACGACCGAGCCAAGAGCGAAGTGAAGGAGAGAAAAAAGTGAGTTGAGTTGGTTAAAAAAGAGCGAAGTTTTTTTGGTTTGTTGGATGGATATAGAGTGAAGGAAGGCAACTTTTTTTTTATCCTAAGCGTCGTTTTGCCTTACATTCTATATGAAACGAGGAGAGACGAGCATATATTTCCAGTAAAGGAACAAAAAAGGGGAGACCGTCCTCAGCACTAGCGGAACTCTGTCCTCCTGGGCAGGCTGCACTAGCAGGAGTTGGTGCTCGGCTTGGACACGACGGAGATATGATGATGATGATGGAAATTGAATGCTTCTGTTTTTATATGGATGCATGTTTTTTAGCCTGTTGGCTCTATTTTTTTATAGGGGAAAAACGCAGAAAAGCATTATCTTTTATACATGGCTATAGCTATATACAGATGGGGAGAGATATATAGTGCCAGCTTATATGAACTGTGATATGGGACGGTTCTCACGCTACGTTATGGAATTTATCCTCAAGTTTATCCCCTCTTTAAGGCTTTCTCCACTGGGGAAAGTGTTTTGAAAAGGTAAGGGAATTGAAACGCTTAGGGACTTGTTCTACGGATAGAGATGACGTAATATGTGCATGATTTCTATTATCTATGGCGATTTCTGTCTTTCTTTGTGCTGTGTGCCTCCGTAATCCCAGTGGTTTGTCATTCCTCATTCCCCTCAGTAGTTACATGGGATGGAGGAGAATGTATGTTGAAAACGTTTTTTTAAAGTTGCACTGGGGCTTCTGCCTCACTGACCAATGTCGCTGTTGTCCTTTTTTTAGTTGTAGAAGTGCAACCTTAATAGCAGAGCGTTATGTATAGTATGGATGGGATAATAGGTTATGCTTTGCTGAGGAGGAGGAAAGTTTTTTTTGTTGTGCTATGATTATATACGAGAGTGATGTATGGATTGCATCATCATCAGTTTGTATTTGTCTGTATTTACTTACTGTATTATAAGATGATCAAGATCACATCCGCTCCGTTCTATGAACAACTGTAAACGTTTATGAGAAGACAGGAGTCAAAATGTACAATGAGGAGGGAGGGTCAAGGCACATAGACCTTATACCTGAGGGAGGGTGTACCTAGTCATGTTTGGAGGGGAAACCGGAAAATAGGGAAGGTGTTATGTTCGTGGGAAGGCAATAAATGGAATGTCATCATAGACTAACGGGTATTTTGATGGAGGTGAGAGGAAAATGATGATGATAAAAAGTATTGACTGTCTGATGAATGATGATCAAATTGGAGCTCTTTCTCTAAATTCGAATACGACTCGACATGGACAAATTCATAGAAAAAACCTGCTATGCATTTTCCATTTACATAATTTCTAGCAATATGGTTAGTGTTGGCTATTTGAACTTGAACAGGAATGATGACTGATTTGATTTAACTGATTTTAGTTAACTGAGAAATAACTCATGCATCCATTACGAATTATTTCAAACATCAAAAAGCAAATTTACTTCTTTTGAATTTTTTATTCATAATTGGTTAAAATTAATTAGGATTGAAATTTGAAACGCAAATTAGCTAAAATCATTTAATTGAAGAAAAGGAAATCGGCGGACTAAATATTGCGTCAAGTTGTTGCTTTATAAATTGCTAATTTTTCCCCATAATTGAACATCCAGTGAATAATCAGTGATTACCCTCAAGCTGTAGCTTTTTAAGGGATTTCAGCCTTCAAATAAATCGTCATCCACCGTGAATTCAGCCCTAGCGGGTCCTCAACGACATGGCGAGACGATTACACAACCTAACGCAAATCGATGCATTGTAACAGGCCAACTTTCAGTCTTCAGTAGTCTCTTTGTAGGCCGACGACGCGCTTTATGCTTTGCTAATGGGATGCATTTAAAGAATAGGCTAGTAGTTGTAGTACTGATTATTCTTCGCGATACGAAGCTGGTGGTGGTGTGAAGAAGCGAGTGAAACGCTGAGCTAAAGTTTTCGAGGAGGAAGGGCTGCCGTGCGAGGAGAACGGCTCAGTTGCTGGCTTGCTTCCGATATGTGAGGAGCGGGGTGCGTTGATATTGTTGTCTGCAAAAAAAAACAGTTCCTGCTTGGGTGTCTTTTCATGAAAAAGTTCATTTAAGACGATATCATTTTCAATTGTGAAGAAGGTGACAAGGATATTAATAAACTTGCTAAATAGGATTATTCCTGGCTAAAAAAGGATCCAGAATCAATTCGAATGCTTGCAATACGCTAAATATTGTTGCTTTGTTGGCGGCGTCTCATTGCCAAGCGGAAAAATAGTGAACAACACACAACACCAGATTGTTGTTAAATCTGAGTTGAGATTAAAGTTCAAGTTGGTTGTAAAACGTTTTTGTGTGTAGAAATTTCAAAATGATCCCATCCAAACGTGCGCGTGGGGAAGGGGGTGGAAGGGGTCCGTTGAATAATGGGCCTATTCACGCGAGGCCCTTGGTGGCACTCCTGGACGGACGGGACTGTTCCATTGAAATGCCGATATTAAAGGATGTGGCTACGGTTGCGTTTTGTGATGCTCAGTCAACAACTGAGATTCACGAGAAGGTGTTGAATGAAGCTGTGGGAGCCCTTATGTGGCACACCATCACCCTGACCAAGGAGGACTTGGAGAAGTTCAAGGCCCTAAGGATTATCGTCAGGATTGGATCCGGAGTGGATAACATTGATGTGAAGGTAATTGTAGCACTATGCCCCGTATAAATTATTTATCTATTATATTATCTTTCTCCATCAACTAGTGACTAGACATTTCCGCGATTTAGTAGGCTTAACCCTAAATTGCAATTAATTAGGGCGATGAAAGTGCAATATGGTGCTTTCATGCAAAGTTAATTATTCATGAATGGAGGTCACCACACCATTTCGTCCAACATTGAGATTGTCATATTGAAATTAGTAAAAAGGAAAAAAGCTTCTTTTTTTTACACCTATGCAAGCTGCAAGCATCAACTTTACTTTGATCGGTGTATGGCAAACAATGATGAGAGCGTCTCCTCGTATTTGTCATTAGGAAGTGTTTGTTCTGAAATGCGAAGGAGCTCCGGGAATCGAGGCTATCATGACTCAACAATAGGGTTACACATTTTTAATGAGATGAAAAGTGGCGGTGATGCAAGTGCATAGCAGGTTCACTCAGCCATAAAGCTCGTTGCATTGGACTGGGAAAGGATGCTGGGGATGGTGTGGGAGTGAATGGAGGCTTAAGTTCGTTTGCTTATTTCCTCAGAATCCTTTCCCCCTCTTTTGACTTTTTATCAGACTCAAACAGCTCATATGATTTTTTTTCGCCTTTTGTATGTTTGTCTTTTTCCATTTACTTTTCTAACAAAAATTCTTTCCGGCTTACAGTTGCTCACCTAAAAAGCCCGTATGGAATGAAACATTTTTTTTGCGTAGATAAACAACCTCGTGAAATAAGTATATGACCCATGGCCGTTATCTTAATATGTCTTGTGGAAGAGGACGTTGTCCAGCGCAAATATTGCAGAAATGGCTTGCAAAATGTATAGAATAGGCAATCTTTGCGAAAAAAAAACTAGCTGAGCAAACAAGCACGGATCCTATAGGGATATGCGGAATTGCGGATGTTATGGAATGTCGAGCGTAGTTTTTTTTGTATGTGTGTACGGTTGTGGAGGAGTTGGAGAGAGTTGGGAGGATGTGCTCGGTAAATATAGATGCTTTTCTCACACTGCATGTAGGTTGTAACAGAGAAAAACTTTTTTCCCAAGAAAAACTTTTCTAGTGAACAAAAACTTTTTCCTCTTAGTGTTTTTTTTTTGGCAAAAGGGATAGAAAGTTGGAAAAGTTGTTCTTTCATGTAGACTGTCAGGATTTTTTTTTTATAAAATCATTATTTTTGTGCAAAAAAAAAGATGCACTGGGAGTTTTAGAGTTGGATGGAGAATGCTGAATAGCTAGGAAGAAGTTTTTTTCGGGATATAGTGCAAAAAAAAGATGGATGGATGTATAGGGAATGTAAATGTATATATGTATGTGTTGTAAAATGATGCAATATATTGATGTAGTTTTTTATTCTAATGTTTATTTAGGCGGCTGGAGAAATCGGGATTGCAGTTTGTAACGTTCCAGGCTATGGAGTGGAGGAGGTGGCTGATACGACCATGTGTCTAATCTTGAATCTCTACCGGAGAACGTACTGGCTTGCGAATATGGTGAGGGATGGAAAGAAGTTCACGGGACCGGAGCAGGTAAATACTGAAATTGTAATTACTACGGAAATATATACAGTTATATTAATTATTACGATGCATGTGATAGATTAATGAGATAACGGGTTTGATTTGGTTTAGGTTCGAGAGGCAGCAGCGGGTTGCGCCCGAATTCGCGGTGATACCCTTGGGATCGTTGGTCTAGGCCGTATTGGCTCTGCAGTCGCCCTTCGTGCCAAGGTGTTCGGGTTCAATGTGATCTTCTACGACCCCTACCTTCCGGATGGGATTGAGAAGAGCTTGGGCGTCACAAGGGTCTATACACTTCAAGATCTCCTCTTTCAGTCGGACTGTGTGTCCCTCCACTGTACTCTCAACGAACATAATCACCATCTCATTAACGAGTACACTCTTAAACAAATGCGACCTGGAGCTTTCCTCGTGAACACTGCGAGAGGGGGACTAGTGGATGAGGCTGCACTGGCTTCCGCCCTTCGGGAAGGACGAATCCGCTCAGCAGCTCTGGATGTTCATGAAAATGAGCCATACAATGTGTTACAAGGGCCGTTGAAAGAAGCACCAAATCTCATCTGTACCCCGCATGCTGCTTTCTACTCCGAGGCTTCCTGCACCGAACTCAGGTAACAGCGGAAGCTGCTTAATTTCCTCATTTAGATACCAAATTAAGCAAGTTTTGTGAATTTAATTTTCAAATTATTTATTTTGGGATTGTAGGGAAATGGCAGCATCTGAAATTCGCCGTGCCATCGTAGGTAGAATCCCAGACTCTCTTCGAAACTGTGTCAACAAGGAGTATTTTATGGGTCCTGGAGCAACTGGCTCTGGTGGACCTGGCTTCCCAGAAGCTCTAAATGGTGGGTACTATGCAGCGGCTGCAGCAGGTATGTATCTAATCTTATGAATTATATTACTACTTAACCACCTTGTGGTTGTGATAGTAAAGTAGTATACCTACAACGATTCAAGACTAACTTTAAACTTTTATTTTTTATTTAAAGCTGCTGCTGGAGGAGGTGGCGCCGCCCTACAAGCTGCTCATTCAACGACAGCAAATGAATCAGGAAATCCTCCCTCTTCTCTTCAACACTCAAGACCCGCCGTATAAACAGCTCTCAGAGTTGTCTGGCGTTGTTGGAGGAAAAACATACAGAAATCAAAAATGAACTCATATCTCCGTATCTATTATTTTATTTCTTCATAGTCTAGCGCCTTTTCTGTTGTTACATCTTAATGTGTAAAGGACCGAGTTATGATTTTATATGTAAATCAACTTTCTATCAAATGTGTAGTCGACTTTACACTCCCTAAAGTATTTTCCCCTAATGTAGTACAACATTTCATACGTAAATGTGCAAAGCAAGTGTTGGATTTTGTGCTCATTTAATGATGACAAACACACAATTACATAATTTATATGCGGCTTTAAGTTGTCCATTCTCTAGATGAACTTGGAAAGGACGAGTCGAGTGTATACCAAAAACTATATATTTAAATAGATTTTTTTATGATTAATTTTTTAACAAGCCCCTTTTACTATTTTACTCTATTTAAGTAGACGAGAGCGGTTATATAGTAAAATGTAAGTACTTATATAATTATCTAATTAATTATTGCAAGATTACAAAGGTTTATTTCTTGAAAATCAATCATAGTTTTTAACTACGATACTAAAAGAAATATATATATATATACATATATATTATATATGCTATTCCGTGTTCTTTTCAAATTACAAAATTTAACAGTTAGAAATACGTGTACAAAGATATAATATGTTAAAATAAATGCAAAACATGCTATTTCAATAGAACCTCTTATTTTATGCATATTTAAAACTAATTTTTCTGCTTGGATCATGAGGTCTTCGTGGTGTATATCAATGAGGACTTAATTAACTCATCTAGCTTTTGAGCAAACAACTCGCTGTGAATATATTCTCCCATAGGGCACACCGGATTTTTCACCACGTACTCCACGTATATCTATTCAAAGGGTTACAGAAGTGAAATTTATAATTAGATCAGTGCTATAGTGCAATATCAAAATAGTCAATCCATCAATCAACTGCATAATGTATTCCTTAAACAATACCGGGCTTGGAAAACACCTACCATTTGATATATGACGCGAAGCAACTCCTTCACATTTAAACAGCTAAGATCCGTGTTCATTACGAATTTGACACCGGTTGGGGACTCCCAATAGTTCATTTTGTATTTTGACGTCCGGTAGCAGAAGGAGTTGTCCTTGAGGTCAAGGGGAGAAATTTTCTCTAGAAAGGAGCGCAAGGAGAAGAGCATTCCGTAAACCAGCTTTCCTTCCTGGAAATTTAAAAAAAAAATCATTCATTACAGTTAATATTCAGTAAGGAAAAGGAACATTGGAATATTTCTAACTGACAGTGAGAATACTTTCTGCAAAATTAAAGTCCCACTATCGGCTATTTAAGGAGTGTAATTTAAACCATAATTAAAATTACAATTTGTTGCTAATAAGGATTAAAACCATTAAAATCAAAATGGTTTAAATTTCTTCGCCATCTTTACTTTGTATTTACAAGAATTTAATAAGCTCTTTTTAAAAGAAACATGACATAAATTACTGACATATCTCTATTTCATATTAAAGAATACTAATTAAGTCCATCTCTCTTATAGAATATAATTCATAATTAGAATTTGGATGTCATTTTATGATCACAATTACTCAGAAAAAATCTTTGCTTCCACGTTTGTCGTTAAAACAAAATCATCACCTGTCCAACTCAACCAATTTTTTGCTTTCATTTCATTTTGCTTTTCTATTCTTCCCCATTTCATTTGAGTCTACATTGTTCATTGTTTCGACAAAATCATAAAATTACAATTCCCAATTAATTTTACAACATTTCAAACAGCCTTTCCACATCCAGATCACTGACCTCCTCCTTACTCATCGTGGATAACTTTTTCCTGTTCCACTCCCCATAATAAATTAGCGTCCCATTCCTATCGAAGATGTACAGGTTGTGGATGGTCATCCTTCCCACAACGCCACTAGCCAACTTTACAGCGCAATTAACAAAACTAACTATGGTTAGTTAAAGTAACTCCTCCAATACACCAGCCAACCAAACCAAACGCACAACAACAACCAATGACGAACAACTTGACTCCCATCCACCTTCCCTATTAACATGGGCTGTATATGTTTGTGAGGGCAAAATGTATTGTGGGATAAGTTGTGAGGAAAAGCAGAAGCGAGACAAAAGGACAAGGAAAAACAGATGATCATACACAGTCATGCAGCCTATCTGGCTGATATCATATGGTCACTGTTTATTGGAGTCAACTGTAAACTCTCATTAACTATTTTTTTACCACTTTTCCCACTTCCCCCAACTTTAGTTAAGCATTTGACCCGTTGTTGTCTAAACTAGTTATTTTTTTAAGGCGCACTTAGTAATTGTATCACTGGTGATATCACTGGCTGGGAAGAATTACTCATTTATTGATATGACGTAATTTTTTATAGTATTAATCTGATAAATATAATGCTTAGTGATAGGGCTTTGAATAAAGAGCTAATTGTTTCCAGAAAGCTTAATTAAAGTGGATGAATAGCTGGGTTTTTATAATTGGGATTGAAGTTGAGAAACATGTGAAAGAGTAGACAAAGAGTTGGTAAGTTTAGGATAAAGATATTATACTGCGCAGTTAGCTTTTCTATATCATTTGAGAGGTTGATGATAAGCTAAAGCGAGTGTTGTAGGTTGGAACGTTGCTTTCTTACCATGAGAGATTGATAAAAGGGGAGTGCAAGGGAATTTAAACAGGGAAAATAAGGGATTGGGGTGGTTGTGGGGGTAGAGGGAGTGGAGTGGAGTAGTGGATGATCCAGTGCTAGACTTTTCCAAGGGAGTCATGTCCAGTATCAACAGTATCAGATTTAATCAAGATAAAAGTATGTGGATTTTCGTAATTAATTATTATGATTTAATTAATTTGATAGAATTGGGATGAGAGTAAAAGGCTAAAAGTAACTAACAAAGGTATGTGTAAAAAGATTTGTGTTTGTATAATTGCAGGTTGCTTTCACTGTTGTCTGGATAATGGATTACGGATTTATAATGTGGAGCCCTTGGTGGAAAAGGTTCATTTTGGTAAGAATGAGAAGTGGAACTGAAAGTTATTTAAATTCATGTGCTTGCTTCCTTATATGTATGTTAAATTGCCATTTATATTACCTTATCTTGGCGTTTGCTTTGTAGATGAAAAGTTTCTGGGAAGTGTTGGCTACTGTGAGATGATCTACCGATGTAATTTATTTGCCATCGTGAGTGGCGGAAATCGACCCAAATATGCGGACAACACTGTACTCGTATACGATGACATTAAAAAGCGCTCAGTCCTCGAGTTCACGTTCACCCAACCTGTACTTTCAGTTCGGTGTCGGAGGGATCGTCTCGTTACAATTTTGAAGAATAAAATTCACATATTCTCCTTTCCGAACAATCCGCAGAAGCTTTTCACTGTGGAGACTAGGGCTAACCCCTCAGGACTTTGTGAGCTGTCACCAGGCATGCACAATTTACTCGTGTTCCCTGGATTTCGAGATGGGTCCATTCAGATAGTGGTACGTTTTTGTTGAACTTCACATAGATATTTTAATTTAAATGTATTAAAGTGGGAGATGTATGATGATGATGCTTTTTTCCATTCAGAATTTATCAACCACGGAGGCATCCGTTTCCAGCAGTCCAGTTACAATCAACGCTCATCAAGGTGAAATTGCTTGCCTATCAATAAACCAGTCCGGGAGCATGATTGCAACAGCCTCGGACAAAGGAACTTTGATTCGAGTGTGGGACTCCCAAAAGAGGGTTCTTCTAAATGAGCTTCGTCGAGGTTCAGATCCTGCCACATTGTATTGCATAAACTTTAGCCTCGACTCCGACTTCCTGTGCTGCTCCAGCGATAAAGGCACAATCCATATATTTGCCCTTAAAGACTCCCATCTAAATCGTCGCTCCACGTATGAATCACTTCCTTTCTTTTCATTTCATTCAAGCTCATGTGGGAAAAATGCGTTTATTTGAAGGTTTGCATTTTTATGGACAGTTTTTCAAAGATGGGTTTCTTGGGAAACTATATCGAGTCCCAGTGGGCCCTCGCCAATTTCACAGTGCCACCAGAATGTGCCTGTATTTGTGCTTTTGCATCACACAGCTCTGTCGTTGGTAACTAATCCATTCATGAATGATCAAACAATGATAAAATTTTGTGTTGACACCCTCGTAATTCTCATTTTTTTTAGCAATCTGTATGGATGGAACATTTCACAAATATGTCTTTAATTCGGACGGCCAATGCAGCAGGTTGTCTTTTGATGTCTTTCTGGACGTTTGTGGGGATGAGGACTTTTAGTTAGCGGAACCGAACGAAACTGCTAAGCTCATCTCATAATCCAAGCATTTTCATCGCAAAGAGGCATTCTAAAAAAACTTGTACGTTTGTCATATATCTGCCCACTAAGGGATAGAGATAATTTTTGCTCAGTCAATGTTGGGATGTGGATGACAAGTGGTTTTTAGTTGGCGCTTTCCGAAATTAATGTGTAGTTTAACATTTTGACGAAGGAATTGCGTCCTGCGACGTGACGTAGCATGTATAAATGATCTAAGCAGACATAAGGACAAAAAAAACTATAACATTTCCTTTCACATTTGTTTGCTAGTTCGGCCTAAATTTCTTTTGGAGTTTGGAGGCAACAATGGCCTATATACACAGAACCACTGTAAATACCTTTTTAACCAATCGTTGTAACAATTTCAAACGTTATAATTTTATCGCTCATTTTAACCACTCAAAATACTAGTATGAATTAGTTACGTTTTTTCAAATTGAGATTTACACACATCAAAACGCGAAATAAGGATGAACAAGTCTCAGCTGACGAAGATAACCCAAAACATTATCTAAATGCTTGCAATACAGCTGTTACCGTTTTGTGATATTACGTAAAATCTTCTTAGCTTAAACGTTATTATTTTAAAGAAGAGAAACTCTTTTAACTCTTTTGTCAACTTCACTTTTAAGTAATCTTTTGTGAAAAATCAATTTTGTCAAAGTGTTAAGCGCACTGAATGGAGTGGACTGTCTTCTTGCTTTAATTTACTTGTGCAATGAATTATTTAGTTAAGGTTATAGCTTACTACTAGCTAATGTAAATATACTTTTTAAACTTTTAAAACTTTTCATTTTAAACCTGTCCAACATAGCATAACATACCTACCATAATCATTTTAAAAGATAAAGGTACTTATGTGATTTTTAACGAAAAAATCAAAGCATAATACGAGAAGACGAAGAAGGGAAAAAAACAATTTTGTATAACAATAATTAAATCGATTCAAATTACCGAGTATTCAAAGGGGAATCTGTTTAAGCGTAAAATGCGAACCGAAATTCACTATTATTATAAATCGAGAGTAATAAAAAATATATTTAGATAGTTAATCGCCGAAGAAATGTTTTTTCATCAGTTTATTTTAAGAATCTAGTATGTATTTACTTCGATATTCTAAAAATATGGCTACTGGATACAAGTACAAGCTATAGTAACGCAACGCAAAACAATACTGTCTTAGAGTTAATGCGTCCCACGTAGTTCTCCCGCAGTTGTTCTCGACTTTTTAAAACTCGGATCATTTTGTTGTAAAATGGATTGTTCAATAATATGTTGATGAGGAGGGGGGATGGGAAGTTATCGAGGTTTTGTTGTTGTTACAAGTTTGTAGTGAGCAATCTGTGTATTTGTACTTTTGATAAATAATTATGAAATTACTGTAATTACTTATGTACTCTATATATTAGTTATACGAAGGCTATTCTTTATGCATTATAGTATTTAAGTATTCATTTAATGAGTTTGAAAATGCAAGAAATCGAGTATATAATAAAATCGCATTTTTTAAGGAAAAAAATCTGTCTTTACTTAAGAGGAGTTTGTTAATAAGGGAAAATTGCTCATTTGTCACTGCCACTGACTTCTCGCATTCCATGATAATATCACATCATTGCAATTTATTGGACATCGAAATTCGACCGATTTGAAAATTGATTTATTTATTAATGTGTGCTGATTACCATCAACCAATTTGGCTATTTTCCATACAATCACATAACACACTGCATTGAGACTTGGACAAACAAAAACAGAAGTTATTAGCAAAAATAGCGTTCTAACCAGTAATTATACAAATCATTTATATCCTTTACGTAGTAGTCAGGCACGAATAACTGCTCTTCCGCTTTTTCTGACTCTTCCCAACCATGCATTTGAGCAAGGGTGGTCGCCCCTGACAATACCAAAAGCGTTTTTAGTCCACATTTCTTTCCGAACATGATATCCGTATTACCCCTGCAAACAATATAGGTCAAGTTTTGTACAGATTAAATTGAATTGAATATTGAAATTGCGTCCAAGTGTTAAACTGACCTATCTCCAACCATAAGCACACGGTTTGGATTCAAGTAAGAATTTTCGAGCAGTTCGAAGGCAAATGTTCCCGGTTTTCCTATGATGGTGGCCTCTCGACCAGTGCAAGTTTTGATAGCGTTTACGAACGATCCAGAGCCTATTAACAATGTGGAAATGACAAGAAGTTTCTAAGGTCAATATAGCTCATCAACTTCAACAATAATCAATAATAAGTTGTGATTTATTATCCAACATTCCATCTCACCTGGAAATAACAGTTTCCGCTCAGTACCAAAACCAGGAAACTGCTCATCGGTATTTGTCGCTATGAATAATCGCTCTTCTCCCCAATAACCCTTTTCATTGAGATATGAAGCAGCTTTGAGAGCCTTGACGTAGCTGAAATGATGATCAAATCCAACAATAACTGCACCAACTTCCGGATCCAAGTTCAAGTTTGCAAAGTCTCCATCCCTCAAAGTTTCAGAAGTTGCACTAACAGGGTCGGGCTACAAATTGAAAACCAGAACCTTTTATTCATTGACCAAGCATATATATCAACCTACTGCCATACACAGTTTTAACTAATCCATAAACTTTACATGCTACTGACCCCAACTGGCAAACATTCTATTCCTACATCCGCAAGCTCTTGAGTTATCGCTTTGGAGCCAACCACATAAGCCTTCCTCTGGAAGCCAATCTTCTTCAAATATCTTGCAGTCAAGTACGCCGTATTCATGATTTCCGTCTGAAATTATAAAATCCATCCACTAACAGAAGAAACATTAAAAGGCAAACATTTATTTTAAATGAGTTACCTCATGCACACGGAACCCTGGGAAAATAAGCTTGGTAAGAAACTGCTCTCTCGTCATTGTTCATTGTACTGTTATTGGTCAAAAAGAACACACTCTTCCCGAACGTCCTCAGCCAAGCCAACGCGTCCTTGGCATTTTCAAATGGCTTATTATTATCCTCCCACAGAGTCCCTGAAAGGAACATATTTATAAATTAAAAATATCAATTCAATCGTTAATTAAAACTAGGATTCCGAATTTGACAAAGTAATTGTAACAATTCATCCTATTTTGCTTACCATAACAATCAAAGATAAAAGTATCAATATTTCGAAGGATTTCCTGTTTATCCCAATCGGGTAGATTGTTCAAGTCCAAGCTTTCGTTTTGAACCCTCTGTAGAGGATAAGTTGAGTTAAGAATTTTTATGGGAATGGAATTAGATTCCTTGGACTACTTGTACATGTGCTTTGTTGTTCATGAAGTAAATGCACGACAAATGACATATTCCATGCTAGTTGGTAGTTGGTCTTCTAAGACCATTCGGGATTCATCTCAAGTAAACCCGCATTGTTAGCCAAGTAAATGTGGCATTGCGAGAGCCAAATTCTTTGTCTATTTGTTGTCGCTTGTATTGTACTTATTGAATTTTGAACATTACTCACCCTGTGGATAGTTAATTGCTAGTTAATTTACATCTATCGATATGAGTTTGATGCAGTGGGCAATCGGTATACATTTTTGACTGAGATGAGGATGTTTTTTTATAATTATAATCATTCAAACCGTTTTATAGGTTACAAGAAAATAGATTGTTCAAAATAGTTTGATGAGGAGAGGGATGGGAAATTATCAAGGTTTTGTTGTTGTTACGAAAGCTATTCGTTATGCATAATAATATTTAAGTATTCATTTAATGAGTTTGAAAATGCAAGAAATCGAGTATATATAATAAAATCGCATTTTTTAGGGGAAAACATCGGTCTGTACTTAAGATGCATTTCTTGAAAAAGTAAATCGTGCTCACTTCACAATTTGCCCAATCACTTAACTCCTATTTAGCAAACTCGCATTTTATTATAATAATATCTATGCAATAAATTTGACATTCATAGACTGGCATTTAACGTCGTAATCATTTCGTTGAAATTCAATTAAAAAATCCCAGATTCGAAGTATTTATAAAGCTATTTGTGTTTTAAAAAGTATTGAAATATATCATTCATATCCTTTGCGTAGTAGTCAGGCACCATTAACTGCTCTTCTAGGTTTTTTGACTCTTCCCAACCATGCATTTGATCAAGAGTGGTCACTCCTGACAATACCAAAAGCGTCTTTAGTCCACATTTTCTTCCAAAGAGGATATCAGTATTACCCCTGCCAACAAAAAGATCAATATCATAATCTGCTGATAGCTTTTTAATACAAATATTGTACAGAATACAGATTAAGACAAATTGAATCTTAAAATTGCGCGCAAGTGTTAAACTGACCTATCTCCAACCATAAGCACACGGCTTGCCTTCAAGTTATACTTCTTTTGAACCAATTCAAAGGGAAATGTTTCCGGCTTTCCCATTATTGTGGGCTCTCGACCGGCGCAAGTTTTCACAGCGCTCACGAACGTTCCAGTGCCTATTGGAAATGACAAGAAGTTTCTATGGTCAAAATTAACTTCAGTAATCAATAATAAGTAATAACAATCAGTAATAATCATCCAGCATCCCATCTCACCTGGAAATACCAATTTCCGCTGCGAACCACGACCAGGAAACTGCTCATCGGTATTGGTCGCGATGAATAGTCGTTCTTTTCCCCAATAACCATTTGAATTGAGATATGAAGCAGCTTTGAGAGCCTTGATGTAGCTAAAATGATGGTCAAACCCAACAATAACTGCACCAACTTCCGGATCCAAGTTCACGTTTGCAAAGTCTTGGTCCCTCCATGCCTCAGAAGTTACAGGAACAGGTTCCGGCTACCATTGAAAACCAGAACTTTTTACTTACTGAACAAGTATTTATACAGGGTTAATTATAGTTAGTTAAGTAATCCATAAACTTTATATCTGACTGACCCCGACTGGCAAACATTCTATTCCTACATCAGCAAGCTCTTGAGTGATCCCTTTGGAGCCGACCACGTAAGCTTTCTTCTGGAAGCCGATGGACTTCAAATATAACGCAGTCAAGTACGCCGTACTTATGATTTCCTCCTAAAATTATAAAATCCAACATCCATTAAATGACAGAAGAAACATTACAAGGCAGCCATTATCTTTAAATCCCTTACCTCGGTTGCTTCAAACCCCAAGGAATTAAACTTTTCAAGAAACTCTGCCCTCGTTTTTGTACTGTTATTGGTCAAAAAGAACACTTTCTTCCCGATCATCCTCAGCAGAATCACCGTTTTCTGGGCGTTTTCGAAGGGCTCATTACCCAGCCACAGAACACCTAAAAGGAATAAAATATAAATATCAGTTCAGTTGTTAATTAAAACTAGGAGTCTAAATTTGGCAAACTAATCCTAACCAGTCAACCTATTTTTCTTACCGTCACAATCAAACATAACAGCATCAATACTTTGCCGAATTTCCCTAATCTGCGGCTGAGGAAGACTGATTAAGTCAACCGCAACCTTTTTTACGTAACTCATTTCAGATGTCACTCTTCCTCTTGAACCCTCTGTAGAATAATACTGAATACTCGGCTGAGTTATCAACTGGCGCTGACTGTTCCTGACTGAAAACACCGGACTAGCAGAAGCCTCAAAACCTCTCTCACCTCCAAGTAACTGTCTAATAACACTAAAACTAACTGGGAACCGTGAAGCACATCGAGTAGTCATCTAAAAAATCAATTGACGGAACTATAACCGAAGTAGGATAAGATATGGGAGGAGAATTCTTTGTAGGAGTGCGAATGTGAATGGTGTAAGATCACTTGAGCTACATGTGCTGCTCATGAAGGTCGTGACAAATGGCATGCTTCATATGCTGGTTCAGCTGATCTTGCAGATCTAAAAGTCTATTTGGCATTGATCTAAAGCATGATGCACGCATGTTTGCCAATGTGGCACTGGGAGAGCAAACTTCTCTTTGTCTATTTTTCATGGCTTGCATTGAAATTTTAGAATTTCACAATTGGTGACCTATGAGTAGTTAATTGCTAGTTAATATATATATTTATCTACATGATTTTGATGATGTGAGTAAGAATGGATATTTCTGGATGTCTATTTTATACTCCTTCAAACCATTTTGGAGGTCATATATTGCGTAAAACTGTTCAGGATTGCTAAATATTTGCAAATATTTAGCAATGCAGAAAACTATTAAATAAGGCATTGAATAAATAATGTACATGCGCTCTTTTTTATTACTTGTCATTCCCGTGTCGTAATGGTTTTATAGAGTCAGTTAGGATATAGCCAGTTAAAAATTAAAAGTTATTGTTGGAGATTTACACGGTACTCGGAAACAATTTATGCTTCGTTGAATGAATTAGAATATTAGTATTCAAATAAGACAACAAATACAATTAAGATAAAAATTTTGATGTCATGTCATGATTCATTCTTAGCAGATTCTTAGCAAATACACAATAACGCAATTTCTAATGACTCGTGAGTCGTGGCATTAGAACCATGATCCTCCAGGTTTCGATCGCTTGATGGTCTTCACATCATCTACCTTGTTCCCGGTACCAAGGGCAACTGATAAGCTTGAGGTAGGTACAGGGGTTGACTTTCCACTTCCAGTAGTAGCTGATGGATGTCCAGAGACCTCTTCAGTTTTCTCAGTCATAACTATGGGAACAACCCCGGAATTCGCATTACCTTCCCCCTGATTGTCGACATCCCCGGGGGACTCTAATTCGATGGTTGGATGTCTCGAAAACTTAAGCAGTTGTGGGGACTCTTCCGGAGAGGGTTGGTGGGTGGATGAGGATGGCTGATTTTCCGCATCTGCGTTAACGTCCAGCGACGCATCTCTGCGGGTGACTGAAGCAGGACTTTGCTTATCAACCTGTTTCATCTCATTCTCCATAGAAATTATAGTTGTATTGGCTCTTTGCTGGGGTGAGCTGGGCTTTACAAGACTGATATTATCAGGGAGGGGCTCGTCAATCAAGGATGCTTCCAATGGAGGTGGTGGTGGTGGTGGCGCTGTATTTGGAAGCCCCTCCTCTGGCTCATCTGGGGGTGGGCTAGAACTTCGAACTGACTCTGCAACCATGGACAGAGCCGAGTCCTTTCTGTCGCCCTTTGTTTGATTCCCAACTGAGAGTAGCTTGTCATCAGGAATTTGTCCTGATTCTGGAGATGGAGCGACAGCGCTTCCGCTTGGTTGATTCTGTTTGTCAACTATTTTCTTTGCGGCTTCCATTGCTTTCTTAAGGGATTGACGGGATTTGAAGGACTCGCTGCTGTTCGCTCTTCCAATATGGCTTAAATGCTTTGGTGGTCTGGCAAGCCTTTCCCGATTTAACAGTGCTAACCTTGCCATTCTCCTGAACTTATCTGTCCCCGTTTCACTGTCTCGCCTAACACCATCCTCCCCCTCCTGGTCCATGGCCGCATTAAGAAGGATACTGTCGTCGCCAGCTGCTGGGGTAACGTGAAATCCACGGAATAAACGTCGTTCCCATTCTCTGGTTTTCCTTGAGACGGTCGCTTCTACGGAAGGATATTCATAGGAAAGTTAGGTGGAAAGTAAACTTGATTTGTCGAGTTATAATTGTTTTACAAAAAGCATGCATACGCTTCTGAGCAAGTCCCGTGACATTCATCCCATTACTCCTGAACATTTCTACAAGGTCACAACGAAGAGTTGAAATTTCTCCCTTGATTTCGTTCACATCGTCCTCCGTGACCACTGTTTCCTCCTCCTTCTTCCTGTGCATACCACTAATATAGCGCCAGACAAGGGCCCTCATTACTGCCGTATATTCTCTTGCTTGCTCTCGCAATTCAGTCATTCTGGCCTCCTTCTGCTTTGAAAAACTTTTGCCAGTTCCTACTCTAGGAATAAATCTACCAAGTAGACGCTTAATTTGCTTCGGGGTAGGAATAAGATTAAATGGGGTTGGAAGGGTGGAGTCCTCATCAAAGTAGCTAAGCCAGAGTTTGGTTCTTGCAAACTTCCATTCAGTGTCAGCCTTTTCCTATATATTAATATAAATATGTTTCCTATAATTTCGACAATTAGGATAATAAGCATAAGATAGTAGAGAAAAGGATGCTTACTGTTATCATTGCATATGAGTTGGACATCATAGCAATGAGGAGATTCAGGAGCACAATCACATTTATCACGGAATAGGAGCCGAACATTAGTAAACCCCAGAAGCGGGTGTAGGATTTGATCCCAGTGAGTTCAAAATCTCCTAAACCGACCATTCCAAAACTTGCCCAAAACAGGGATTGAGAGGATTCAAATAAGCTGAAAAAAATTAGATATTGCAAATTGGTAAATTAAATTTTCCACAAATGAGCTCTGCCTTTAATACATGTGCTAGATTTGTGAATGCTCCATACTTTCCAAATCGTCGCCATTTCATACAAGCTTCCCCATTGCTCTTCCAATCAGGCATTCCACCAGGGAGGGAGTAACACTTGTCCCTTTCCAGATCCGCAAAGTACCACAGCAACTGATTCAAGCCGCAGGCGAAAGCGAACAGGACGAGGGAATAGAAAAAGAAAAACTTTAAAATGTCCACAATCATCCTTCCCAATGATATCTGGAGTGGCCCCAGATGAGGATTGATGGAAGAGGTATGGACTAGCTTTAGCGCGCTGAAAATGTTTGCCGCTGCAAATAACCCTTCCGCTATCAGTTGTGGGTCATAATCATCCCATTCTTCCCGAGGGATATAGGCCTTTGCTGGATCCACAGCGATTTCCCGTCGTTGCTGGATGTACGCCCAAGCCCTGAAAAGGATCACAATGACGTAGGTGGAGTTCCTCAGGAAGTCAATCGCGTTCCACATATTACATACGTATGATCGAAAACCCTCCCGCAACAACTCCCGTGTCTCCTCCCAAATAAACCCAACTATATACACCACAACCACCAGCTCAAGGAAAAGGGGTGGTTTGCCACGATGTTGCTTTCGCTGGGAACGGTAGTTGGAGTCATCTCTCATTTTAATTGACTCCAACCAATCCACAAATTGCTCTTCCACACGTTGGGATACCAAAATTAACAAAACTGGAGTGAATGGAATACAAATATGAATAATAAGTCACAACGAATATTTTAATTAGTTAAATAAATATTTTCAATGAGATTTAAAATTACGCAAAAAGAAGAGATAGGATGAGGTCTGAATCAGAAACTTCATGAAAGGCTTGCGGATCAAACGTCCTGTTGCACTATTTGGGGCCAGCATGTACAGCAAACAGTAGAATGGAGCAAATAAAATAACCTTAGTCACTTCCATGGCTTTCCCAGTCCCACCTTTTTGCCGAAATCCTGGCAAGCCTTCATACCAAATGGAGGCTAAAAACTGCTGGACCCATGAATGAGCAACAAACTTTTTCTGTTTGTAATCAATCGCCAGGCGAAGTCTTGACAGTCCCCCTTCATGAGTGTCGACTGGCTCTAGATCAGCCAAGCTTTCATCATCATCTTTCATCATGCTCGGGTCAAAGTTGAGCATGACTTGAAGCTCGTGGGACGTTCTGGTGTGGCTCAGCAAAGCCACTGCAAAGTCCTGAGACCTTTTTCGCAACTCCAGGTACTCCCCTCTGAACTCTGGCTCTGAAAAGGAAAGCTGCTTGAGCTCCCATGATAGCTCAAAAGCAGTAAGAAGAGGATCCGTCGATGTCAGGGCAATAAGAGATGGGCTGGCCAACGCTTTGTAAGAATTAATCCGGGAGGCAGAGTGACGCAGACAGTCCTGTTTTGCGCCTTCTAAACATTCGGGACAGCCGCACCTAATATCATGGGGCATGGGAAGGGTCGCCCCTCGATCCAATAATATTTTTACGATCTCGTAGTTGTTCCGATGCGCAGCTAGGATCAGCGGTGTAATTTCGGGAGTGAATGTTGCCGTGTCACGGTCAATATTTTCCCAGCTCTTCAAACATAATTTAAACATGCTAATTTACACGTTATCTTAAATGAAACTGGTTAAATTTCAAAAGTGAAAATTACGCATTACATAAAGTTCTCCCTCTTTGTGGACAAGCTCTTCATGTTCAAGGAGTAACTCCACTGCTTCCACAAACTCGCGGTCGATCGCGTGCAATAAGGCATCCAAAGTCTTTACCCCCATCACAACCAGCAGCTCCACCATTGCCAACTGCTCTGCTTCAATTGCCATCAGGAGGGCTCCTCTACCCAGAGGGTCTACGCAGTTCATATCCATGGAGTTGTCCCCCAATACCCTTTCTAGGATTCTTCATTTTAAAAGAACAGAAATCAAATAACCGTAGCAAGACTTTCATTTCATGAGCTTATTATTTTCAAGACGCATATTACCGACGAACGCTTGCCAGATCCCCCCTTTCCACAGCCAGCAAGTACTTTTTCTCATCAGAGCTCAACGTTCTCGGTAGTTTTGGCATACGGACGCCAGTTGTCTTCCCATTCTTGTCCGAGTGATTGCGATCCTACTCATGCATAAGTAAATAATATTTGCAAAAAATGAATACGTGTTAGGAAATTATGTTAATCTTATTTACAGCTTAACGTCATTCCCATCCACCTTCATATGGCTTCATTCACTTAAATACAATTACATATGTACATACATAGGTACAATGCAATGCAATTAAGAAACTCTGAGGGAAATGATAAATTAATTAGTTTTTTATATTTTCATCACGTTTCTCCCGACCTCTTCGTCATACAGTGCTAGCTCGCACTTTCCAACGCTTCCTCGGCTTGCTAATGACATTTTTGCTGAAATTTCTTCACAACCGAATTTACACTTTTCACTTTACACCTTTTCTTGAAATTTCGGGAGATGGAAGATGAATGCAGAATAAGTCAAGGACACTGCAAAATTGCAACTTCACTTTCATGGATACTTAAATTTTTGCAGTATTTCACCGAAAACTGTTCTTTGCCTATTTTGACAACTGAAGTTAGAACTATGATTACGTGCATCTTTACGGGGCAAAAGAAAAATTAATATGAAGGCCACAGTGTGGCACTGAACGTTGAACCATCAATGTTCCTTCCGTACATGAAATTGCAAACTATCCGCGGACACTCTTTGTTCGCGGCCTTATATAAACTTGCCAATTTAATTCCATTTAATTAACCATGTCAATAAGTGCACACGATGGAGTTGTATTTTCAATAGAGCACGTCAGTGTTTTGCAAACGTGCCCAACTATTATAATTCCATTACTAAAATTAACTCCGTCACAATAATACGTATATTGATACATATGCTATGCATGTTTGTATGATTATTCATAAAAAATGACTTATTGGCTTAAAAAGGGAAAAAAGAGCCCTGAACTTATTAGCATGTATGAGTGCAGTAAATGATTTAAAGAAATGGAATGCCATAACATATTTTTTTTGCAAAAATCTTATATGGATTCATTTTTTTTGCAGTAATCCAATTAGGAAAGAAGCTGATTAGGAAGTAACGCATTATTTGCCTTTTTGTTGTCATCCTCAGAGAACGGAGTAACTGAGTAACATGAGATTTCAAATTATATAAGAAAACGTGATGCATTTATATGTAAAAAAATTAACGAAGAGGTTTCATGGATAACGATGTTTTTATTGTGCCTACGTTTTGGATGTCTATAGTCCTTATTAGGGCAAAACCAAGAGGTTATGAGAAAATGAATGTGAATTTTGGTTTCTTTTCTTTCTTTTTTTGGAGTAATTGATGATTGTTATTATCGTCCCTTAAGAATTTTTACAACATTCGATATACTTAGTATATTTAAGTGTATTTACAGCAAAGAAAAAAGTTGACATTGACATTTTGAAAATCACTAAATTTTGCTAAAACTTCACAAAGGACTATAGATAATATTTTACATGACTTCAGATCCATCCTGTACGTGTTTGTCCAGTAATGGCAGATTTTCCGGTGGGGCTAGGACTTGGTGGTCGTCCAGGTGCTGCTGCCATACTTGAAGCAGAGCTTGTCGAAGCCTTCCTTCCACCTTGTTTGGATGTTGATGGAAGCTCTTCTTTTGATTCAGCATCTTTCTCTAGTTTAGCCGCTGGTTCTGGTGGCTTCGTTGTGGTCTCGATTTGGACCACTGTGAACTCCTCCTTTTTGGCACATGAGGATTTCTTCTCGGTTGAAATAATCCTTTCAGGTTTTATTGGAGGAGGTGATGGTGGCGGGGTTGGAGTCCGAGGAGCTTCTTTTGCCTTGCTTTTGTCACTGGCGTGCTCCTTTTCGGGCACTGGTTTGATTGCAAATACATCATCTTCTGACGTTGATTTGGCAATTGGAGGCGAGGCTCTTTTCTTTTCCGTTCTCTTTTCCAGTTCATCATGGATAGGCTTTAAAATTGGTGTGGTCAGATCACTTGAGGATCCTACACTATCGGTCGAGTCCGTTGGAAGCATAGTGTCAAGGGACATTCCCTTTGCCATTTTCTTTCCAGCTTGACTTGCAGACGCTGCCGCTTCTCTCTGAGCTTGCTGTTGTTGCTTTGTTAGTGAGACCCTTTTTCCTATCTTTAGACTCTGAGCTTTTCCCGATGCATGCTTAGGTTGTTCCGCAGGAGTAGTAGGCTCCGAGTCGTCGTCAGCCTCCGTTTCCTTTATTTGACTCATTAACATTTTTGTCTTGAACTTTGCATAAGCCACACGAGTAGCTGCAGACACCTCTTGAAGTTTCGGATTATATTCAGCCAATCTATTAACAAAAAACATTTTTTTTTTAATTTGCAAGATGATGCAGGAATAAGTAAGTAAATTATGTAGTCTATTTTTAACAAAGGAATTCTTACTGTTCAGGATCCATTGAGAACAAAGCCACATTTTCTTCTTGAATTCGTCGGCGTCTCACGCTTGCCTTCCTTCTTCTGAGGGAAGTTTGCTTGGAGCCGATGGGATCAGCTCTGACTGAAGCCTTTCGAACCATCTCATTCCAATCCTTCTTTTGTTTCTTCCCCCCAATGGCCCTTGCAATCCTAGCAAACATGTCCTTTGTACTCCCATCATCCGCCATGATCGCCTCCTTCACCGCAGTTTCAATCACACCAATCTGGAAGTCTTTCATGAGACGTCGTTCCATCACTTTCCCTTTCCTTCCGGCCACTATCGCCGATCCTGGTAGACTTGGTGTTCGCATCCCGTTTGTCTTGAGTACATCCAGTAGCTCGTACCGGAATGAGGAAATATCTTGCCGGATCTCATTCACATCATCTTCCGTGATACCTGCTTCTTCTTGCTTACGATTCTCCTCGGCGCTGACGTAACGGCGGACTAGAAGTCTTGTTATATGAAGATAACGCTGCAGTGCTCCTCGACGCTGCAATTCAAGCGTAAACATTTCTTAGTAAAATGCAAATGTCGTTTGTCTCACCAAATGTTTATTTCCATTATTCCATTCAAAGTTTTGCAAACTGAAGAGGGGAAACGTGGGCGCAGCAAAACAAGTAGTGAAGCTGGCTACCCTTAACACATAGCATGCAATATACTAACCTTCCCAGATGGTTTTCTATGTAACCCTTTCCCACAGCAGAACAACCTCTTTATACTTTTAAATGTCGGAATAACATTAAATGGAGCCGGGACAGTTGCACCCTCATCAAAATAGCTAATCCACAATTTACTCCGTGCAAACTTCCACTCTGTGTCGCTCCTCTCCGAGATAATCTGGTAAGAAGTGGACATCATGGCAATCAGCATATTCAAGAGGACGATCACATTGATCACGGAATACGAGCCGAACATCAGCAAACCCCAGAATCGAGTGAAGCCCTTTATCCCGGTCAACTCGAATGCATCCAACTCAACCAACCCGAAACTCGCCCAGAATAATGACTGCGAGGTCTCAAATAAGCTATGAAAACATCAGCATACAAATGAAATGAGAATTCCACACGTCTTTCTTTTCCAACTTAAAAAATATGAGATTCAGAACAACAATATTACTTTGCAAATCGCCTCCAGATGAAACAAGAATCTCCAGCGTCATAGTTTGGCTGATTGTTCTCCAACGAGTAGCACTTTGCTTTCTCCAAGTCGGCATAGTACCACAGCAACTGATTCAGACCTGGGAGATCAAATAAAAATAAACAGAGCTCATTCATCTTCACCACAGAAACAACCAGGTCTCCACAATACAACAAAATGAAGAGAATAAAGATGACACGCTTCATTTCGCATATCAATCCCAACAAGCAACAAAGCCTTGGAGAGAAAACTCACCGCAACCAAAGGCAAACAGGACGAGCGTGTAAATAAAGAAAAATTTGAGAATGTCCACGATCATCCTTCCCAGCGAGATTTGTAACGGTCCCAAGTGGGGATTGATGCTAAAGATGTGAACCAATTTTAGGAAACTATATCAAAGAGAGGGAATGAAATGCCAAAAAAAAAGCTAATTATCGATTGTCATCCTTCATTAAGTACTTATCAATGCACATGTTACTTTTCAAGTTTATTTCCCTAACCTGAATATCATGGCCGCACCGAACATGCCCTGGAAATTAAAATAAAAATGAATGAAAACTTTCATTTTCTGACTTGGTGTGGCTTTCTCCTCCCACCACATATTCCATATACGTAAATATAGGTGAAAACCTCGGACAGAAGCATTGGGTCGAAAGCATCCCAAGACTCTCTGGGATAGTAAGGATCCTTTCCCTCCCACGACTCTCGCTTTACAATAAAAAAGGAAAACAAAAGGATTTATCGTCACATCTCCTTAAACAACACGAATGACAATACTCCCACGAGAAGAAAGGAAAGCCTCACTTTCTTTTTTACCTAGTCTCACCTTGCCCCATAAAATGCCACACGAGCGTCAGTCACGCATAGCATGAGGTAGTGAATTCAATACAACGCAGGATGTATTTTTAGCAGACATCGTCAAAATAAAAATTTGTTTTTGTAACTTTCCCCTACACTGGGCTAACTCATCGGTTTCAATTACAATTTGGATAACAAACCAGGCAATATATATTTTTTTGCTTTATTACCATGACGCAGAAGCAAGCAGTACCCCTTAAAGCGACCCACGTCACGTATAACGTGTTTGTGATGAAATCCACAACATTCCATAGATCACTGATGTACTCTATTAAGCCATCCGACCACAACGCTTTGATTTCCGCCCAAATCCAACCTGAAACAAATTGAGTTGTAAAAAAATCGGAAACGAGATAGGATCGGAAGAGAAAGAATGGCGTCAATTTAGCGGATCTTGCTTTTATTTGTAAATAAATGAGACCAGGTGTAATTGGCAAACCTTGAATGTAAATGATTATCATAGTTTCCACAAATCCTGGCAGTGCACCCCTCTCCTTGTGCTCCCACTCTCGGAGAATCTCACGCGTCCACTCGGTGCCAAACCAGTCTAGAATGACGTACTCCACGCGCTGGGAAGCTGCTGCGAGGAGGGCTGATAAAATCACCACAGAAAAAAAACATGTTCCAAGTATAGATCCTTCGTGGAAGCACATGTAGTCATGCCCATACGTCTGATCATTGAATTGTTACTATTTTCATCTGTATCCTTAATTATCCTAATCAAAGCCTAATTTACTGCTAATAATAATTAATTAATTGAAATGGACTCTACGGCAGTATTACTTAGAAACGTGACATAGGAGCTAGAATGACATATGAACTTGACAAAAGGCTTCTTCAAAAATTTCCCCTTGACCCCTTCCGGATTAATCATGTAGTGGAAGCAATAGATTGGGAACATGGCGCCTAACTGAGCAACGTCCATTAACTGTAAAAGGAAAGACAATCATATAATTACTGTATTGATTTTGTTCAGAAAAGGGATCAATATTATTTTTCTAAAGCCCATACTTGGGCAGCAAGAGTCTTCCTCCGAAATCCAGGTAGCCCTTCGTACCACATTGCTGCCAAAAGCTGCTGGACTGAGGGATGCGCAACGAACTGCAGTCGAGGATTTTCCATACAGAAAATGTCCATTCATAAAGTTCACATGTCATCAAAATAAGGACAGCAGATTTTAGAAAATGTATTTTTGAATTATATTCAATTTATCTCTGGCAAAATCAGTGCTAAATTGTCTAGCTAGATCATAGAAACTGTCTGCCTTCCATAAGCATATTTTATTCAAAAAAAGTTAACCTTTTTCTGTTTATATTTGATTGCTAGCTTGAGCCTTTCCAATGACTGTTTTTCACCCGGTTCCCAGCCCTCGTCCGCTGCACGTAGCCTCGTAGCTTGGTGGTTTAGCAGTGTTTGGAGCTCCACTGAAGTCCGGGCATGGCCTAGTAATGTTGTCGCAAAATCTTGACATTGTGTACGAAGCTCCTGGAATGAAATACATACACATGTCTAGATATAAGCATTGTGTTTGCTGTTTGCCTAAGCTTGCAGGTAAATTATTTTGAACAAGATGAATCTGAGAAGCTGAGAAAAGCAGTGGATAAATAGGAGCCCACAAAAACCGTAAGTCAGCACAATTCTCATGAGGTGAGTGATTATAAGGATTAGTGGGTGTGCCCTTATCTTGAATTGTTTTGTACATAAGCAAACTAAAAGTTAATGTCAGCCATTACAACATCCACTCACCATGAGGTCTGACGCAGTTTTTGTCACGATACTTGACAAATTTAAATCATTCGAGTCATTTTTCCAATTCGTGAATTTATTTCATTATACTAGAATATTTATTTTTTTTGTAAACTGGGTCCAGTTCATTTTAAACAAAACTGTCTTTATTTTATGGCTGCCGAATAAAGTGGGTGGCTCAATAGAGTACGCAAAATTAGGGAAAGATTCTCATCATCATCGTCGTCATCATCAACTGGTTGAGACATAAGTTTGGGGACTTTTGAGAGAAGCTCAATAATAATCCGCTCCAAATCAACTTTCACAGGATTCTACACTTGAGAGCAAATACAGTGGGAGTTGACTAAAGCCTTTTCACAAATACAAGAGTGAAACAACAGGAGACTCGCAGATACCGTCTTTTATGACAAGGAAAGATATTTTTTAGCTGCATAATCTGAAATTGAGAAATTGTATTTCGCTAGTGAATTGCAAATAAGATAAGCTTAGCTGGGGGATAAGTGAATGGCGACTAAAATGAAACATTAGTTGAGCCCTTTCCCCAGTCACTGTTTTGCAGAGTGACTTTCACCAGCACCAGATTGGGTTTGGCCACCATTCTATCATCATCATCCCTCCCTCACCACAACCTCTAATGATTCCAGCGGATTAGCTGGTGAAAAATCGGAATGAAAGAGAGGATGAATGAGCTGGTGGGAAGGACTGTTGAGCGCTTTAAGAGCATCAAAATACTGGTTTAAAGAGAGGATGATGATGATTCGTGGTAGGTGGGGAAAGTAACATTTCACCAGAAACACATAAACATAACGTAAAAGGTTGGGATTTGCGAATGAATAAAACTTTACGTTGTAATCAGCTCTAAACTCTGCTTCCACCTTGGCCAACCGCCTTAGCTCCCACGAGAGCTCGAACGCAGTTAAAAATGGGTCTTTGGAAGAGAGACAAATCAATGATGGACTGGCCAGTGCTCGGTAAGCGTTGATTCTTGCCCTAAAAAACATAAAAGAACAACAATAACCAACAAGTTTCGATTATTTTTTTTGGACTGAATTGAATTTAAAAGATGTATATTTTTCAACCTTGAGTAACGAAGTGAATCTTCTGTAACAGCAGTCACACAATTGTCACATCCACACTTGACATCATGGGGCAAGGGGAGACTGGCTCCCCGATCTAGCAAAATCTTGATGATTTCATAGTTATTCCTATGAGCAGCCAGGATCAATGGAGTTACATCCGGGGTGAAAGTGGCCGTGTCCCTGTCCGCAGCTTCCCAACTCTGCAACGAGCCAATCACACATGGAAAGATGTGAAATTTATCATTTTATCATCATCAGCGTAATTATTCACCATTCCTCATTTCACATTCTACAAGGGTACATTCATTATTTCATTCCTTTTATTCTGGAAATAAAAAAAAAACGTATACGATGCAAATTTTTTCCCTTTCTCCTATTCATTTATTTAAAGTGAAGCTGTTCCCCATGTTGTTGTACAATAATATTCTAATTAGTATTCAGGAAGGAGTGTGTCAAACCAAAAACAGTCTTGCTATCATAGTCGTGGGCTCTGTGTTTGTCAATGCCGTTATGCTTCATGTGACCAACTAATTTTTGCAATCTCTCAAATCTACTTTATTTAAGTATGCAATTCTCCAGAGGGATAAAAATTGTATACGAATGTGACTGCAAATTACACGGCAGTCTATAAATGAATATATTAAGCATTATGATTAAGGCATGAGATATCTGTATATCACTAAGTTTTCGCTGTCTCGTCGGTATATCGTTTTCGTAATTCTTGTCTGGAGGACACTGAGAGATATTTGCGAATCAAAAATGTTACAAATAAATCCATGTGTTATGAAACCCTTCATTCATTTAATGCAATTTAGCCTACATAAATACATTCGTCGGACTAAAATTTAAAGTATGCAATCAATCATATGTACTTCCAATGAATGATGACTGTCAATCTTAGTTTGCGTTTATAAGTGGTTATCAGGTCGCCCCATAAAAAAATTAAAGACTTTTTGCTATGCTGTTTGTTTGTTGAAGTGTAGAGGTATGGTAGAAAAACAAATGTAAATTAGCCCATTCGTAGAAAAGAGAAAATAAGATCAAACAGCAAGTTTATATTTGACAGGTTTGCTCCACTTGAAGAACCATATCGAATCGCATAACAGTTGCATGGCTTCCTCAGCAAAGACCAGCAGACAGATTTAGCATTCGTTCCCTCACCACGTAAAGCTCCAATTCCACCTTGATCCTCCTCCTTCCAATGAATGATGAAGGGGAGAGGTGGAAAACAAATGGAACAATCTAGGACTACTTCCATTTCTGTCTATTCCCTATACCCATTCCTTTAATGAGAGGAGAATGAAACTGAAAATGGTTGAGAAAGTGGGATGATAACGTTTCAAACGGGGGACTACAGACTGTCCTTATATCTAATATTTTTTTGCAGGTGTTTATTGAGATCGGGAGAAAGTTGTTAATGTAAGAGAACGTGCCAAATCCCCGTTATACGCAATTGGAGCTTTCTTTTTTCATTTTTCTTTTTGCGGATTGATGAACAAGGAAAAATTGTGTCAGTAGCCATATACCGTTTATAATTTTACCAGAAAACAACGACTGAACTTTTGTAACGAAAGCTGCTCCAGAATTACCCAGAATGTTCTTTCTTCTACCGCAGGTCCTAGGTATCTGTAAACAACGTTTTTATACATGATGGTGACCTTTTCATGTTTAGTTAAATTAGCATCTCAAGCCCCACTTTTATGCTCCTGATTGACAAAAGACATTCTTCAATTGTCCCCTATTGTTGGAGATAAATAGATTATGCTGCCATTGGAAACTGAGGACTCTGGAATTATTTCTTTTTTCACTGGACACGACATAGAAAAAGAGAGAAACATGTACTTACGTATGGTGTTCCAGTCTCATGATGCTGCTCTTCCCATTCCAAAAGCAATTCCACGGCTTCGACATATTCCTCCTTTATGGCGTGGAGGAGCGCATCCTAGAAAACATGGACTCATGCATTAGGTTTCGTATTGGAACTGAATAATTTAACGTGGGTGGAAACTGGCTACCTTCACTTTAACTCCCTCATCAAGCAAAAGTTGAATCAACTCGTAATTCTCATTTTCAATAGCCACAGTCAGTGCAGATCGCCCCAGTGGATCGACACAGTCTATCAGAAGCACTTCCGGTTGTGTCCGATAAGTGTCAATAAGCCTGTTCATACAGGGATTTCATAAGAGAGATTGAAATTCAATTAACTTTCTTTATCAGAATATAATGCGTTGGTGGTTTTTTCCAAAAAAAAATGCATACCGTTTCACATTAGCAACGTCACCCCGTTCGACCAACAGTAAAAAGCGTTTCTCTTCCGCAGTGAGGGCCGCCAAGTCCTCAATTTGTGGGAGTCCAGTGTCCTCCCTATCCTCTGAAGCGATGGATGCCTCATTGTCCAACAACTTTTCTTGGGAACCACCAAAGGGAGCCATGCTATTTCCTTTACCACGGAGATTTTATTCTCATGTAGATCCCCACCTACTCTAAATTTCCCTTGCGCGACCTTTCACTCATACTTTTTTAAACATGTAATTTAATTCACTTCATGATATAATTAAGTTTACTGTCCCTCTTTCATAAATTCATTAATCTTTCCCGGAGGCAGAATCCTAATCTCCACCAAACACGAGCACGAATACAATTTTTAAATAATGAGCAGAACCAGCCTAACCACCAAAAACTCTCAAAAATCCGAATGAATGGACAGAGGACAAAGGAGAAACATTCTGCTGCCCCATCTCCTTCCTGTCTGATCCATCCGGTTTTAAGTTGTAACAATCACATTATACCTCCGTCCAGAGACATCCAGTTTCATTAAAATATTCACCATTCATATGCATATTTTTAACGGTGTTGACCTCGTTGTGATATACCCAACCTGTGCATATAGCCAAAGGAGAATACCAGCCCATTTCACATTTTCTATGCTAATATTGCACAATGCGATTACTCTTATGTCATTAGCCTGTCCAGAATTTTCCTCCTCTGGACGAGAGAAGCCAAGTCAAGTAATTTTTTTTACCTGGGGTAGCATCAGACTACAGTAATTTTAGCCGATCAACATGGAAAATTATGCAAAAATCTCCCTATAAACTCCACATACATTGGAAGTTACGACCAGTTAGGGAGAGTGAGCATGGGGAGGTTCGCTAATCCAATAATAAAAGTGACCAACTGGCCAACATTCTATCCCGTCGTCTATAAATTGAGAGAGAGTTTTACACATCATTTATGCTTTCTTAATTCTGCTTTTACCTGTGTTCAATAGACATGTTTTTTACACCAATTTTGAGCATTATTGAGGTATATGGCTTTTGCGTTGGAAATATCGCGAGAAAAAGTAAAGCTTGCGACATTACTAGTTCCCCTTTAGATCTCTAATATAAAAAATATGTAATCATGAACACTATTAAGAACACGACATACTAATTTGTTTTCCTTGCTTACTCTACATATAAGGAACCTTGCGAAACTATGTTGCTGTTTTTTCTCCGGATCATGCATTGATTAAGTAAAGCAATTTGAGTGGAGATGATGGGGAATATCTATGTGATTACTTTACTAAGATAGATATGATGATAATGTGCCTTTTCCTGATCAGCATGATCTTTCAGATGATATTAATTTCAGTATTAGTTTTATAAATCTCATATGGCTACAGAAGTCAATGTTTCTATTTTATAAACTAGCTGGCTTCACTTTGACAACATTTTTTAGGGGGAATTACAATTCCCGGAAACATAGCAAGTCAATTGAGGATCTCGCAATCAGCTCTTGTGTAACCTTCCACTTGTTTTTTCATCAGTTTCTCCCATTTCCTCTTCCCTGTACTTACCATATTTAATCCCGTTCTTACTGACGGACACCGGTGAAATCATGTAATCTTTGGGTAATGACCAGATTTAAAGAGGGAAGAAAGGGGTTTATCATTTTTTTTTCATGGGAACAATCGCCAATCCCTCCATTGCCATCCATTCTTTAACTTGTGAACATTGGGATTGAGCTCGTAAATGGATTTTGTTGCAACTGGGCATTGTTTTATGGATGTATTTCTTCTTTCGGCTTGGAAAGGTTTCTTCAATGACGACTGGATTTCCTCTGAAAAGGGGGGAAAAACTTCATATTTTTTTATGGGGAAAGCGAAGGCGGTTGAAGATATTGGCGTTGGCTTATGTCTGTGGTTATAATTTGATTTTTTTTATCCAGCAGGCCAGAAGCTCTCTTCTCTTGTGATATGAATGAAGATCGTGGTGATGAAGAGGTTACTTTCCTTTAAAACATAATAAGTCATTTCAACATTAGATTTTAGACATGGCCTCAGTTGGTCTTAGATCCAGTTGAGGGGAAAAGGAGTGGGCGCATATGACATCCTTTCGCTTGCTGTCTCTCTCTCTCTCTCTGAATTTGAGGGTGACTCTTTCTGGCACAGCGCTAGTCCAACAGCAAAAAGTCCCTCGGATAGTTTCCCTATAAGAGGTAAGTGCAACAGGCCCTCCTGGATCCAGTTGACAAGTGAAACTTGTTCCCTAAACAGAGTCCGAGTGAAAAGGGGAGAAAGCTTGCCTTTTGAAAAGAACGTCTACTATAGGGTTACATAACCAGTTTCCTCTCCCTAGCTGGGAGACTTTTGCATATGTAAAGAATTATTCTGGCTTCATTCTCAAATTTAAACTAGGTTTTTGTGATAAAATTTTGTGAATTTTTAAATTAATAAATATTGTATTACTTACGGAAGGAATTATACACTTACTTGGGAACGAATCAGACTTTCAAAAATAAACTTTTGTAGAAAAGTAGCATTCTTTTTGAGAAAATGAGATTTTTTAAGGATTTGTAGTTTCAAAATTTTATCAAAAATTTTTTATCTCACGATTCTCCCAAACTGATAACGCAGAGTAAGTGCAGGAGCAGTCGTTAAGAAGAAATCTTGTCTTTTTGCCCATTTTTACGTTTTCACATCATTTCATCCAATTTGTTCGAAGAAGTCAAGGTAAGTACAAAAACAGTCATTTTCTATTTGATAATGTAATCGTAATCATAAGACAAAATATTGATACAAAGATTCCGTCACATGTCATAAAGTTCATATACCAAGTCATATTTTCCTCCTGCAAGAAAAGCGTTTTGTTGTCCACTCTGGCTTCTCCAGAGACTCCAGATAAAGTTGGTTGGGATGAGGCAGGGTGCTCGTTGTTGTCCAGTTAATGTTTCATGTCTAACAAATCCTTCCTCCCTTTTCATCCCGACGACAGTGGCAATTGGGAATTGTCTTTTCTCTTCCTCATGTATCATATCCAAGCTGCACAATAGTGTCTGCTTTTGCAGATAATGGCATATTTATACTAAATGGACCCAGCAAAACAAGAAGGAAACGTGTTTCTTGTCTCATTCCTTTGTCTAAGGACATCTTAATAAAGGTGTTGGGCTTGTTGCTAGTCTTATGCTTAAGAGATTAGAGCTTCTTGGCAGGTGAGAAAAAGAAATATGGAAGGAAGGATTTTTTCATTTTGTGTCACAATGCCCCAAGGGAAAGAGTTAGAAGGAGAAGGAGTTAGGGAATCATTGCAACGTTGCAGTATTGTAGCAACTTTCTTTGGGGCATTGTGCTACGCTGAAATTAAAGTGCAAATTAATGACTTCACGTAACACTTTCCAGCTTATCTCAGTTTTTCCCTGGATTCATTTCCTACCCTAAAAGATGCCATTCAATTAGATTAAGATTGGGCACGTTATTTTTCAGTAGGTTCACCTTGATCTATCCCACCCACCTACACATGACTTGAGCAGGTTTAGAAGAACATGCCAAGACTAATATATTTATTTCCCTTTTCCGACTCCATCAATTTATCCTCATAAATCAATTGGTCAGTTTCCCCAGAAAAGGAACTACCATTGTAAAGAGGAACGTGGATCATGGGCAGTGGGAATAAGAATTTTTGAGTTGAAGCCAAGTCAAATAACCGCATTAAGAAAAAAAGATTCCCACTGTCCGACGAAAGAAAAATTCGAGCATTCAAAAAGTTCACGAGCTTTCTCTAATGTCGGAAATGACGAACATCAAGCGCCCAGTGGCTTCGATCCAAAAAAAAACTTGCCCTTTTCATTTCTCAACAAAATCTATCAATTTTCATCAATTTTCCGTACATGACTAAGCGTGGGTTTTTTCAAAGAATAGAATTCATATTATTATCAAAATAAAATATTTCCCAATTATCTGTAAAAAAAATAGCAATCCAACTGTAACGTGACGCTCACATCATGTTCATTCAATGAAACATCCATTTGTTAATTTATCAGAATACGATACATTATAAAAATACACATGATTCCATTGAAAACTAGAATGCATCTGCTATCAGCATCCATATCACATTATTTGTATTATCTCATCATTATACCCACCAATCAACGGGAAAAGCGCTTTCACTCACGCTCAACCCATGTTTTGTTTATGAGTTTACATGAGAAATGGCTACGATTTCATCTCATTTGTTTTTCCCCTTCGAGACCTTGAGGCATCATTGAAGACAAGGGAAAGTCAGAATAGACGAGAGTGAATGAACAAAAAGCATACCAGGAAGTATGATAAAATATCATTAAAAAATCATGCCAATCCCATGATATGATCATGACCATATACATATGCAGGATGATGACATGATGAAGATGATATACTAGTTTAACTCTCGTTGTAAAATTTGGGGTAGAGGAGCACTAATTGGAATCTCATTTTACCGTAATGACATGGGAGAAAAGTGAAGCTGAAAAAAAAGTCACGTGTGGACTTCCAGATCATAATAATTGGGTTTGTGCTGCCTTGCATGGAAAACATAAATAACAAGCGTAACACCTTACCTTTGATATATTTTTGTTTTCAAAATTAAAACAGTAAGCATGTTTTCCCACAATATGGCTTATGACATGGTGGAAAAAGTCCACCTCCATTTCAAGTCAGCCGTGGAGGAGAGAGATGTGCTTAAAATTAGTATCATTATGCCCTCCATGTGAGCCCTTGTTGGAAACAGAGAGCTTCCAGTTGAGGTAATGTTTCCATCAAAAATCGCTATAATTAATCTTCCGTTGTCGGCATTAATTGGGTAACAAGCTACGGCGCTAGTTTTCCTCTATTCGCCATGCTTTGCTAATGATAACGTTGGGATATTTACAGTGGTGGTGGAGGTGTTTGCATCATCTTGTTTCCTCGACTTGAAATGATGTACATGATGGTGATGCAAGGATTTACTCCAATCTCCCAATTAGGTCGTCATCACCGCAGATATAAATTAAGTCTAAATGTCAGAATTGCACGTGCATTGTGAGGAGTAGTTGATGGTGTAAGGTAAAATATCCTGTCCCCTCCAATCTTTGTATTCAGCACTACAAAACTACCTTCAATTAGGGGAAGGGATAATTTATGGGGTAATGTGAGATTGTAGATAGATTGGGCGAATGGAGTTTTTTTTTAATTTGACGTGACTATAATCCTACATTTTGTAATCCTACAGGGTTCCATATTGGCCAGTTATGTGGATGCGTCATAGTGAGAGTGACATGTCAAGAGTGACAGCAACATTCACATGTTCTTCATCCCTGACGTTTATGTTGATCCTGGCGATAGGGGTCTCAACTCAAATTATTACAGCCACCTCAGCTCAGCCAGGCGACATCACCCTTCAAAATTTCAGACTGTTGTCACCTCCCACTCAACAACATCAACATGACGAGCTGCTTCATCCCTCAATCGCGTTCGCGAAAGGGGACCTAGGGAAAAGTCGTAAGGTACGGGAAATCTCTCGAGGGGGTGAGGACGACAACGGTCCAGCCTCAGCCTCCGACTACAGCCAACAACGACAGCTGTCGAATTCCAAATTGAAGTCGCTCTACCCACCACTATCAGGATCAGGGGAGCTTTTGCGACTCTTCAGACCCTTGGCACTTTCTCCAGATAAGACGATTGGGATGGGAAGATGGTATTTGCCCGGTTTTGGCTACTTCAATCGGGGTGGCCGTGCAGCCAGCAGTAACTTTATTAGGTTTGGGAGGAGTGGGAAAGTTTTGGAAGAGGATGACGGAAGCAACGGCGGGGACGTCACAATGCTGAGCAGGAACAATGCCAAGAAAAAGAATAATTTCATTCGACTCGGAAGGGAGAATCCAAGACAAACTAATTTCATTCGATTGGGTAGGAGTGGCCCTCCGGTAGCAGACTCTTATGGGGGCTACATTACCCCCGGAGCAGCGGACCCCTTTCGGGATGATGAAGATGGTAGACGAGAATTTAATTGAAGGAAAAAAAACGGTTATTTTTAGTAAACAAAAATTTATTCATCATCATGTTTAACATTGAACGAAAAAATTGAGTCAACCTGATCTTCATTTTTAAATGGAATGTTTTTTTTTGGCAAAACAAATGCAAATACAATTATATATATTGGCATGCTAAACTTAACTATACATGAACAAAACAAAACCTGATATAAGTATTAAATAGATTATTGCAAATTTACCTTTTACAAATAAAGTAGTTACTTAGCAATGAGGGCTAACCGACTTGTTTCAATTGAGAGGGAACACCAGTTTGACATGAAAAGAGAAATGGTTCTTCATGCAAATATCATATATTTGTATGGTTGGCTGGCATCTTTCCCTTTTCCAAAACTGATGTCCCCTTTCACCCCTCAGACTTACTATTTCTGAATTATACTTCCAGTCAATTTTGCACATCTAATAAAATAATATTCTAACCACTCTTTTCTTCGAATGACTTGTAGTTCACATATCAAACTGTAAATTGTCTTCTGAGTTTGATGCTTCCTGGTTTATAATTCATTTTACTCAAAACTATATTAGGAAGCAAAGGCGTGGGATGTGTTTGTGTGTGCTACCGAAAACTTTTCAATCTTAAATGTACACATAATTATTATTACACTTACATAGTTCTGAACAACGCATGTTCACTTTCCAACATTATCCAGTAAATACACTTGATTAACGGGATAATATATTTAGAAAATTGATGTAAAATATAACAAAAGAACATAATTTAGGAAAAAATCAGTTTCTATAGTATTATTAGAAAAAATCTCTTGACATTAATACAGTTGAATAATAGCTTGGATTGAGTATAGCTGGAGTTACCTACGCTACTTTAATCGTATTTTGAAGAATTAAAAGAAAATATACCAATTAAAAAAGTTATAAATAACATGTAGGGACTTCATACATATATATATGCTTGTACGAAAAAAATTCTGAATAAACTGTCATTCTAGTCTGTATATAACGTGCATGCTTATAACTAACTAAGTTTAACCAATGGTAATTATTAACTAGTAATAAGAAATGATATTGGGCATCACCCTTTTCACTGCAGCATTAATATATCACAATGGAAAGGAAATGACAAAATATGCTGGGATGATAAGCACAATTGAAATAAAGACGACAGCAAAAATAGTCTGCCATACCTATTTTCAGACATGAAGGCTCCCTACTTATTTTCTCGGTTGACTAAATGCTTGTTATATGTACGTAACTGATGATACGCGTCATTCCTCAAAATAAAAAAAAATTAAATGAAAATAAAATGACTTGAAAATTACAAACTGAGCGTCTATTCTTGATGTTTAAGCAAACATTTTTATTTTAAAAAATCAATTGATTTCACTCAGTCACATGTATTTATGTTTGATTCATAAGTAGCAAAAATTATTTTGAAAACATTTGAAAAGCTTGACTAACTTTCTTGATCCAGACTTTTTGTCATCTTTTTAAACCACTTCCAAATATAGCTTTATAATCTAATTTGTTCTGCATGCATGTCTATATATGTCATATACATAAATTAACACATTCAAAAAAACGACAGACAAGTACTGTTGGGTATTTATACTGTTTATAATAATACAGACTAATACAAATGAATGTAGTTGGGAATATTCCAACGGTGTTAAAATCAGAAGGGACATGGATAGTTAAAAATACTTATAAAAATACTTACAAAGCTTATATAAGCAAAGATACACTGTGCTTCAAGTAAATAAGTCAAATTAGCCTAAGTTCGTGCTTTTAAAATCACAAAAATGTTCTGCTAAATCAGAAACATTCCAACTGCTTCATCCCGGCGTCGGGCCTCCCTCATCCATACATCCGTGGCTGTCTTTGCCAGAGCGTTAGCCTTGTAAAGTCCATGTTTTTTGAATGAAGTTTCTGCGCAATGCGACTGAAAACAGAAAAAAAAACTACCATTATTTTCAAAGTTTCAAACCTCCCATATTTATTAAATTTACTCCATTTTCGAGGCTTTTATGAAAATTTCAACCGATTTGTAACTTGCCCATTTGATAGTCATTCCGTCTGAGGCAGCACATAAATCGAGAATCTCAGGATGATATTTGAACTCATCCCAATTTGATGATTGCGCAGTGGGATCTTCCCCGTACTTCTGGATCCAAGCTAAGACGTTTCGGTTCACGTATTCACGTTCCAAATTAACCCGGACTTTGGTGCATCCTGCAGTAATTACATTACAATTTTAAATGATGAACAGATTTGGCTTGGTACAGTTGCACGTGACATGACAACATTAAGCATATATATACATACCTTCTGCCTTCATAGTCTCAAGAGCTCGAGAGGAAGCACGTATCATGACGGCCTTCAGGTTCTGTGGCCTACTAAAGTCCAATACGCCCGAAAAATTGCTACAAAGATAATAAGATTTGCCAAAAATTAGCTAAATCCAGCCACATGTAATTGAAGGTATATGCTTAGTTAAAAATCGTAGTTAATCATCATCTCTACCTTTCATTTCCTTCGGAAATCCATACCCCATATCCTGCTACCTCTATCATTCTTCCCAGGAGAGATGGGTACCGACTAACGCACACTCCAACCCAGACTTCTTTAAAGCCATCCGCATCGCGAGATTCCATCAGTAGATTCTTAAATAGCTCAGCACGTTCGATCTCCGAGGAATGATCGTTATTGGGTAGGTAGATGTCCGTAAGGTTGCGAATAATTATTGCAGGGTTCTCCGGTTCATATTCTTCCACCTTTTTTGAATTACTTGGAGAAGGGCTCTTTTCTGCACTAGAACACATAGAGTAATCGCTCGAATTCTCACTTTCCCCTGGGAATGGTTTAGACAGACTTGCTTCTGCACTAGAACCGATGGAGTCATCGCTCGGATTCCCACTTTCCCCTGCGAATGGTTTAGACAGGTTCGCTTCTGCACTAGAATCGATGGAGTAATAGCCCGGATGCCCACTTTTCCCTGGTTTAGACGGGCTTCCTTCTGCACTAGAATAGATGGAGTCATTGCTCGGTTTCCCACTTTCCGGACTTTTCCCCGGGAATGGTTTTAAAGACTGGTAATGACTGCAATTGGGTAACTGAAGTTCTCCTTGGAGGCACGATTCCGATCCCATGGCAACTTCGTTGTCGATTTTATCTTGTAGTGCCACCGAGTCCATTTCAGAATTGTCCCCTCGCTCAGTTCCCACATTTTCATGTTCTTGTTCCAGGTTGACTACTACCTGGGCTCCATCATTCTCCTGGGGAATCGCCTTGTTAGCCAAACTATCAACTTCAATCTTTTCATCAGCAATTTCTTGGGCTTTGATTTGTTGGAGTCCCTGTTGAGTCTCTCGTGTAAATGGAATCTTATGTTGTTTTGCAACCGGTTCTAAATTAATCTTCCTCTTAATTGAAGAAGTTTCCTTGTCTACAAGTTAATCAGACGTGGGTTAATTTTAATGTTGACTGTATAAAATTCGACAATCATGTTCCATCGCTGCATAATTGTCACATGTTGCGTGTAAGCAAAATTAAACTAACCTTGTAAGAATAAGGGTTGACTAAGACGAGGACCAACTCGACGCAGCGTTATGTTCCTGTAAAATGGCATTCTCTGAACAGGCTTCCAAGGATTACCCTGATTGTCCTGATAATACGGCTGAGGACGATACTGATTATTCCAAGATGACGCCGGCGGTCCTTCAAATCGTTTGAATCTGCACTGCTGCTGCATGAATGGACCACCATTCATGATTTTTCCACCGGGAGACCGTTCATATCGAACAGGAGCTTGCTGTGAATAGTTCTGGGCAGATCGGAGCCTAATGAACCTATTAGCAGGGACCCCAGGCCCAATTCCCGTTGGTCTCGGCTGATCAAAGCATAGCTCTGTCCCTCTTAACTGAAATGGATTGGGTCCTCGAGGTCTGGATAATGGATGAGGCCCTGGGAAATGATAGCCGTTTGGCGGATACCGTTCCATTTTTGTTCCCGTAAATGATGATAACTTCCGGCTGAAGCTCTTACAATGTATGTACAGGGTTCTTAGAAAGAAACGTAGTATGGGAGAAAAAGAGATACCTTCATAATCCAATTAACTTTCATGGAAACAAAAAAATGGCCCATTTTAAATGCATAAGTAAAGTTAACTTAAAAGTTTGATAAGAATATATCCAATAGAAGAAATTGCACCATCTATCTTTAAAACAAGCGATTTTTTGTTTCCATGAAAGTTGTTTGTATTATGAACGCATTTCGTGCTCCCATACTACGTTTCTTTCTAACAAACTCTATAGTTACTTCAATCAAATCACTACTAATTAATTGATCACTTAATATTTAATCTTTAATTAATTTCTATTTATCGGTGAATGTAAATACACGTACGTACAGCACAGGTAGAGGTGTACTTTTCATTCCTGTCATATGTTGGAAAAGTCCAGTTGGGAAGTAGACTGTAGAAGTAGAACCAAGAACGGGATTGGTTGGTTGCGAGACCAGAATGAAGTACATTCTATCGACACTAGGTTGAGCTGCCTACCGTTCGACTTGATGAAAGTGACGCTAGATGTAGCCGGGCTTTTATTACGCAGCTCAATAAAGCTGCGTTATAGGATTCCTCTCTCCTCTCTGGGAGAGCGTGCGTGCCGTGCGTGCCAAAAAAGTTTGTCCGATTTGGATGACGCTTAATACACTTATGTTATGTAATTGGGGTGGGGATCCAAACTTATTCATTGGAATTTCAAAATTTGCATAAACAGCTGAGTTATCAGCTGATTGCTGCTCATCACCGATTTGGCTGAAACTCAGTTATATATGCGTAATTTACGGTGGGAAACACAACCCACTTATTAGAAATACCTAATTTGCGATTATATTCAATTATATAATTTATTACTTTTATAATAGTAGCGTAGTTGTATCATATATATAAACGAGCAATATGCAAATTAATGTCATGACGGGACAACATCTAAACTACAGTCATATAATATG